>PVLC010016769.1:0-34931 GCA_004027655.1 Graphiurus murinus
AGGATTGCTTCAGCCTCAGTCTGCAGAGTGGCCAGGAGTCCAGGAGCGCATCCCACCCCCGCCGGATGTCAACATGTATTTTGCCATAACTTACCAGTGTTCTCCTTGCCTTTATGCAGCAGAGGAACTTCGGGAGACTTTCCTCCGACAGACATTCTGGAAAAAGTGCCTTTTCCTAGAGGCAACCTTTGAAGCCTGTCACTCCAAATAAGCCCTAAATTGTTTTCACTGCTTTTCTTTTTGTTCTGGCAGAAAATTCAGAAAGGCAGGGTCCGCATGCTGTGAAATGCTCCCTGTAATAAGGCCTGAAGCATTGGTTCTTTTGGGGAGCACGCGTGCGTGTGTGTGTGTTTGTGTGTGTGTGTGTGTGTGTGTGTGACACAATGGTCAGAAAACATCCAGGTTCAGTTGGAATCTTCGGTGCATGGTGACATGGTGTCCCATGGTCAAATATTTAGTCTCAACTAAGGTCCAGTATTAAGGGGAATGTTTCTCAAAAGGGTTAGAATGACACTTATGTATCCAGGAAGTTAATAGTTGTTCATAGAAGGAATTCTGTAATCATTGAGAAATTAAATTATTTCCCTTTCCCAATATACCATCCTCCCACTAAAGGGCTTTATGGCTCCCTGTTGGGTACAAATGGAAAGAACAAGTAGCATTATAACATTTTCACTGTAGAAGGGTCCTTCCTCAAGAACCTCCTTTTCATACATAAGTTTTTGGATCTTTAAGTTGAACTTGGGATTTGATTAATTTAGGGACCCTTTGGGATGTTGGAAGTGTGGATCACATTAGATATTGGAGACCACCTCTTTACACTCCTGTGCCTAGTGAACAACCTAATACATGCAGTTTAGGTAATGCTATGAACTCCAGGAATAAAAGTTTCGGTCACCCCACGAGGAAAAGAACCTTGACCATGAAAGTGCTCACTGAAGGTAAAGGGAATTTTGAATATTTAATGAAAGAAGTGACCCCATATTCATATGAAGAAACTGTAACAATTATGAAACCTTAGCTCAGTATGAATATGATTGCATACATATGAACCAAATATTTTTTTTAACCCCCTATCATCTCTTTAGCTGCTAACATAGTATGTAGCTAAGAGCTAACTTTATTTCACAGTATTTGAGATACAGGCTGTTAAGGTCAGGGTGTCAATCAGGCAGCAAAAGCATGAAGGAGGCCTAAAGATAATTGGACTTTGGATTCTCTTTGATAAAAAATGCTAAGATGCTATTCGTAAGCAGGAAAACTTATCTCATGTTAGGCAGAAATATGACTTTGCTTTTGTGTTTATTTACAGACTAAGTATTTTTTTTGTGTGTGTGTGGTACTGGGGATTGAACTCAGGGGCATTCTACCTCCGAGCTATACCCCCAGCCCTATTTTTTATTCTTTATTTTGAAACCGAGTCTCACTAAGTTGCAGAGGGCCTCACTAAGTAGCTGCGGCTGGCCGCGAACCCGGATCCTCCGGTCTCAGCCTCCCGAATGCTGGGATTACAAGCGTGCGCCACCACTCCCGGCTCAGACTGAGTATGTTTTAAGGATATGGGCATAGGTATCAAGGTGACAAGCACTCCCCAATTAATGTCAACTTGGCAAAATGAATTCATTACAGACATTCTTTTATGTTTCTAGTTAGAGTGTACCATTCTAACTAGATTCTTTGGAGACTGCAGAATGTGGTAGACAACAAACAGCAGACCTTTTTTCAGCTCACACACATTATTACTGATCTGCTGATTCTCCTTTTGGCATGAAGCAGGAGCTGGGCCTTCAATTTCTCTGTCTTTCATCGATTCTCTAGTTTCTCTATCTTTTGGACAGGGTATTTGCATTTAGCTCTGTGAGGCAGGGCTCTGAATTCTATGAGATACTCTCATCACCAAGGTCAAAGGCAACAATAATGGAGATGTAGTTCTGTCTGTAGTTCATGTCTGTGCATTTAAGCCCATTTTCTTCCATACCTCAATGCAGGTAATAGCAGCCTTATGGAGACTTCTTAACCATATTTCACAATTTCATAAGGCCGATTTTCTGTAACAGCAGCAGCAAACATATATACCCCTTATTGACAACAAACATATATACCCCTTATTGTTCTTGCTTCTTTACTTGAACTCTGATTAATATAGGAAGGAAAGGTGCCATGGCAAAGAATTTTTATATACGTGCTGTAAACTTAATTGGTTGTGATTAACCTTTAGAAAAATAAGTCTGTGGAGAAACAGTTCCAGCCTAGAGTGCAGGCTCTATCTGAAAGCAAATGAAGGTTAGATACTATGTTGCTGAATACTTCCCAAACCAAGTACAGAAGAAGGCAAGCTTTCTTTGCAGTGAGGTAGTGTTCTGCCAGAATTTGTTTTCAGGAGAGCAGCTTCTTGGTCTGGTAAAATGTGTCCTTGCTTTCTAAAATATTTAGGACAAGGAGACTTAGAACAAAGAGGTTTATAGATTAAGACTTTATCTCATTCATTCTGGTTCTGTACAAAATATCTTATAACTTTATGAAAGAGAGCCTGTCTGTTGTTTTTCTGTCTATAAGTAATCAAGCTAAGATTTCTCAACAAGAGAGCAGCAGCAGCAGCAGCAGTAGCAGCAGGGGCGGAGAGCTTGTCTGCATTTTCAGCTAAAGAGAAATAAACAGATGTGCTTCTTCACTACATGGGTGTGAGCCTATTCTTGCGACCTCGTCTCATTCCACACCAATCGAAGGACCCCTGACCCTGTTGCCAAGAGGGATGGACCCCGGTAGAAGGTGAGTAAATCCTTAATAAGCCTCATTATACAACTTTCTTCTGAAGTTCAGGAGTTTTACTTTTTGGAGTTCTTTTACAATTTCTTTGTTGTTCAGATCAACATTTCCAAACCAAGCATAAACAAGTACTATTGTCGATGATAAGTTATTTATTAAAAATCCATTATTATGTTTCATGTTTCATATGTCAGGACTTTGAGCAGGGCTGAGATGCCCTCTCATGCTGCTCCAGTAGCAGTTGGGCTATTCTGGAGAGTTTTGTCATTGTCATTATAAAATCCAACGCAAAATTTGTCATTTTAATCATGTAATCATTTAAAGTGCACAATTTATCAGGTATGGTGGCACACATTTATGATTTGCCCCAGGCGGCATCTTGTTCATGTGCCTTGAAATGTTTTTGAGGACTATCCTCCATATAGCTGCTTCTCTGCCCTGAGAGAATTTGGAGTTATATGAAACAAGGGAATTAATCCCCATTGGTCAGTCCAGGGAGCTCACCAGACAGGTGAGCCCACTTTCTTCTCTGCAGAAACAGGAACCCATGCGTGGAATGCAGGCTGTCATCTTCAGAATCTCTGTCATGCCATGAAAGCTGATGGGCAAGGGTAAAGTGAAATACCATGGATCTCTCCTGTCAGGCTTCAATTGCTTTTCTCATAATTCAGCATTTGACTGGTTGCTGTGAACCTTTAACTATATTCTAAAATTCCAGTAAACTTGATTCAGACAGTTTTCCTCCTTTGGTGTTTTGTATGAGGGACCACTCTCTCCCCCACCCAGGACTCTTTCACTAACATCACTCAGTCCTGTGAGTAATGTTTGGAAGTTTAAATCCCAATGTTAACACCTTAACTTATTTGATAGTGTGTGCTTTTTTGGAGAGGAATAATAAATCACGACAAGCGTACAACTTGAAACTTCTGCATGAATAAACGTGTGAAAATCAATAAAATGTTTTATTTATTTAATATATGTAAAGCCAACATCTCTTTGAACAATTTTTTACAAATTAGCACAAACATAACAATACTGTTCCATATAAACTTTTGTATAAACATTAAATGAAATATGCACATTATTTTTTTCTTTTAGTGCTTCCAAAGCACAGAATATACAAGTCCACTTAAAGACTTTCTGTTGTCACAAGCAAAAACAAATGTCTGAGGTTAGGGCAGCCTCAGGTGCACTTTGTAATGTCTCTAGACAAAATAGAAGAGAGTTGGAGGTAGATTGTTTGGTGACTTTCCCTGTCCCTTCCCACAGAGATACGTTACCCAAATAGCAGCTTTTTACTCTTTGATTCAAACTATCCTGAATATTGCATTATTTAAAAGGCACAGCTAGGAGTTACTGAAAAACTCTTTTCAACACACACAGGATCACTGCTTTGATTCTATATGCTTATTCTTTCTAAAAGACATAGGAAGAACACCAAGGAGTGCTCCACTTGCAGGGGCCCCTAGTGACTTTGAAAATTCCTGGAATGGCAAAATTTAAATGAGCAAACCCTTGTTATTTGGGTAGGACCAGCAGTGTTTTATGAATTGAGCCTGCTGTATTAACCATAACATCTTCATCAACTGGGGAAAGAAGCAACAAAACAAAAAATGATACTTTCAACAAAAATTCTTAAGGGAAGAGCTCAGCTTTTCCTGTCATATCACCATAAAATAACAAAGTTCCACTGCTTTTTTAGACTCTGAAAGGCAATTCCCTTTACTCAAATATTTGAAGCCTCAACAATATCCTGATCAATCCTGCAGCACAGAAATCTTGGCCTTTTCTTTCTCACTGTATTTGCATTAACATGATGATCTGCTGTTGATGTGATTAACATTGTTGAGAAGGTGATGGGAGTCTATTTTTTCTAGTACCTTCTCAAGGTACTGAATTAAGACTCGTCTTTTAAACCTGAAAATAAAGAGAAAATTTATTGACCAAAGGATACTTAGAGCACTAATGATATTCAAGGCACTGTATGGGATGTAAAGTAGAGTTTGTATTCTACATGGGAATGTAAAATTTGTCCTCATGGAACAATGTGGTTTAGCAGTACTAAGAGTCCTATAAGTACATTACTACCAGGTTTGTGAATCAGTTCATCATTCCTGATACCCTATTTCACATCAGTCTAGAAGGATTAATTTGTTAGACTCAGGTACTATCAATATAAATATCTTTAAAGACAGCCTTAACTATGAGTTAGGACCAGTGTCTGAGAATGTCAAGGCAGAGCCTATTCCTCTTTGTCTCATGGTGGGCCCTACTGCTAAAACAAAACATACCCTGGAGAGTTCCTATTTGTACTCACCTTGCAGCTTCCTTGATGGTAAATTCAACAAACTGTTTCTTCATTTCTAGAGGTCCTTGCACATCCTCAAGCAAAATGAAAATTCTGTCATACTCTGAAGATATTAAAAAAACTTTAGTATTTTAAAAATATGAATAGCAAATAAAATTCAATCATTGTATATCCTCAGTAACCATTCTTCATGGGTGGAAAGTTAAATGTGGTCACCATTTCAAACATTCAAATCAAAAGGCCTGCACATATCTACTAAGGAAACTCTTAGAACCACCAACTAAATGTGGGAGGCTGAATAATGGCTGAACAAAGCTGCCTTAATACTGCCTGTGAACATACATTATTTGGAGATCCAATTAAGTTAAGGGTGTTGAGATGGGAAAATTATCCAGGTTTTATGTGTGTGGTGCAATGTAATCACAAGCATCCTTATAAGATGGAACAGTAAAGGTCAGAGAGAAAATAAGACACAAAGAAAAAAGTAGAGGTGAGAGAAGAGAAAAAATGCTAATGCTGCTCACTCGAAGATGGAGGAAGGGGCTATGGGCCAAGGGATACAGGCAGCCTTTAGAAACTGGAAGAGATTCTCCTTGGAGCCCACAGAAGGAATGCTGGCCTGCCAACACCTTCATTTTAGCCCCGTGAAAATATCTTCAGAATTCTGACTTCCAGAACTGTAAGATAATAAATTTGTGTTGTTTTTTTCTTTGGTACTGGAGAGTGAGCCCAAAGCCATTCTACCTTCAAGCTATATGCTCAACCCTTTTTATTTTTATTTAGAAACAGGGTCTAAGTTGCTGAGGCTGGCTGTGAACCTGCAATCCTCCTGTCACAGCTTCCCATGTTCTGAGATTACAGGCATGCACCACCACTTCCCGATAAATCTATGTTGTTTTAAACTACAATTTTTGTGATAACATTATAGCAGTAAAAGGAAAGTACTACAGGAACCAAGAAGGGAAGGTGATTCCATCTTTTTAGTTAAAGCCAGAGGGAATTGCTTTAAATTATGTGAAAACCCAATATTGCCCAGAAATGCAGATCAAGAGGTAGCCTGTATCTATTCTGAATTACAGAATGAGAGAAACTTCCCATTGTATTATTGATAGAAGCTCCTTTACTACTTACTTCGTCCAAACTTTCGAACTTCCTTCATTAATTGATGTTTTATATCAGCATTGATTCCTTGTGCCATTGCAGGGGTGATTTGCAATGTATTTGGCACAGTCCCCAAAGTAGATGCCACTGTGAGGTTCTGGTCATCTATAGAGGGACTGCAGTTTTTGGCTCCTCCTATAAATACATTACTACCAGGTTTGTGAATCAGTTCATCTTTCCTGATACCACTGAACTCATCAGGCAGAGAATCCATTTGGCTGGGTGTAACATCATCTCCTGCCACATTCATAAGTTCTGCTGGAGGAGATTTTGACAAGAAACCATCAGATGGGGTTTGCCCATTTTCCATCTTCTCTCCATGGCCATCAGGAATGACAGTGGCATCTGGCAAGCAATTTAAGATGTTAAGCTGTGAGGGGATACATTATGTCAATCCCATGGGAACATCCCTGTGCTCCTCAGGTTTTGTCTTTTTTTCTTGTACTGGGGATAGAACCCAGGGCTAGTGTACCTCTGAGCTACAACCTCAGCCCTTTATATTTTTAATTTGAAACAGAGTCTCACTAAGTTGCCGAGGGTCTCACTAAGTAACTGAGGTTGGCCTCAAACCTGCAATCCCCAAGTTTCAGCTTTCCAAGTACTGGGATTATAGGCATGTGCCACCACACCCCACTGCTCCTCAGTTTTGAGGATGTTATTTATTTCATAAAACAGGAGGATGTACCAGGCGGAGATGAGACCTCTCAAACTGAGTTCAGGAAGATAATACATGACCACCTTGATCTCTTTTGCTACTGTGAATACAATTAGAAACCAACACATTGCAATGAATAAACAAACACCCATAGCAATGTGTCTTTATGCTTCAGTGTCAACCTATTACAATTTACAAAGTGAAAAGCAGCAAGTCTCACTCCATGTCATGATTTCTTAAAGTCACATGAAAACTGTTATGGTTTACAGCTTTCAACCAGATAACTTGTGTAGACCACACTATGCCTCCTATCTACATGAACTATTCTGAGAAAATAGAAATGTCCACGGGGCTGAACACTCTTATCTATATTTCATCACCAAAACTCCTATTTTCATATAATTATCTTCATCTTTCTCTTCTGTGTCAAAGAAATGGGTTTCTTTTTATTCTGTGTCTGACACTTCTGTGTAATTTACTCATCTTCTGCTGTGGCAGGAGCTTGGGATGAGCAGTGAATAGGACAGACAGAAGCAGTGTCTGCCCTGATGGTCTTACACTGTCCTGGGGGAGTCAGATAGGAAGTGCACAGTGAGCCACACAGCCTCCCGGCAGGACTATGTTAGGTGGAAGTGACCAGGGACAGAGAGGGAGCAGCAGAGGGGCTGCCAGGGCCCCAGTGGCAGCAGGGCCTTCTGGGCCGTGACCTCTGAGCGGAGACCGAGGAAGAGACAGAGCTGACCTGTGCAGAGGCAGAGGGACAGTGCCAGGCTGCGGTGAGGACATGGACAGGGGCCAAAGTGGGGACCTACCGGGGACCATGGAGTAAAGGACGAAGGCAGAGAAAGTGAGAGGAAACTAACAAGACTCATGCAAGGAGAGGATGGTGAGGCCAAGCTCTGCAGGCCTTGTGGAACCCAACTCAGGTTGTGTTCTGAGTGCTTAGGAATGTGAAAGATGGATTTGCAGGATGGACATGGCATGGTCACATTTACCTGATGCCATCATCTATTTGGCTACAGTGCAAGAATGAGTTAGGAGCAAGAATGGGAAGCAGGGCGATGAGAAAAGAAACTAGCTTAGTAGCTTCTTAAGAGATCATGGCAGTATGGACTCAAATCATGGGGAGGAATGGTGGGATACAGGGATTATATTAAAAGTAAAATTTTCTAGACCTGCTAAATGGATGGAAGTGAGAAAAGAATAAAAGAAAAATCATTTTGACTCTAAGGTCTGTCATAATAGTGCCAGGAGTGTACAGGAGCTAGAATTCTATTGCCCTTGAGAATGGATTGTGCCCAATTCTTTCTGGTCTCTGATTCAGCAATGTCAGGCTAACAGCTTGGCATCAATAAAATCAGCATTATTTCCACTATAGAAATCTGGAAACACTACAGTGTAGGCTTTCTCTACCCTCCTCACCCCACATGTGCTATAGCTTTACCAGCACATCACTGGATGATGTCATTCACTGCCATGCAGAAGGAATTCAACATAGCAGAGTTAGTCTGAAGATGGGCAAGGTTGAGAATATAGTTGAAACAAATGAAACCTATTGAGTTTTATGTCTATTAGATACCTCAATGGAGATGTTCTGTCCATGGTTAAGTCAGAGCCTCCAACTGAGGAATGAGTTGTAGTCTACAGTGATAAATATTGGAGTTGAAGTAGAAATCAAGTTTAAATGCATAAGATTTTATAAAATAACTCACAAAGAGAGTACAGTAAAGAAAAAGTTCCAGGATTGAGCTTCAGGTGTCTACAATATCTAGAGGTGAGGAAGAAGGGGAGAAAACTGAAAAAGAGGTTGGAAGGGAGTCATTTCTAAAGGTAAAAGAAAACTAAGTGTCTGGGAATCCATGAAGGGTTTCATAGCAGGGGGAGTGAACAACTGTGCCAGATGCTTCTGAGAAGGAATGGCAACGTGTATCAGACACTGGTGATCCTGAGAAGGGTTTAAGTGTAGTCCAGGAGATAGACGCCAGATTGCACTGGATTAGAGCATGGGTAGGTGGTGACAGCACAGAGATTGTGTGCAGATGCACTCTATTGAGCCCATTAACTCCTAATGCCTCAGAAACCTGCTTTATTTCACTTTTACAGCTACTCCAAATGGTTGCAGCAAGTATGCTCATAATTCTCCATTTCTCCATTAATTACTGTGTTATTTCCTTACAAAGCCATGCATTAGTTACTAATCACTATGTTAATGCTATGTATTAACTACTTTGTCATCATGGATCACTTTCTCCCCTCATGTAGATTGAAATCCTTAAAACAAGATCTCCACTCCCCATATAGGCCTGTTGTAACTTCCACACAGATGGTTTAATAATGGTTTACTTAATGAACAAAAATTCAACACAAAAAAAAGGAATGCAAAGGAAAATAAAATCATTTAGCATCTTAATCCTCTAAGAGCCATAAGGAAATCATGACCAACACTCTATACCTGGATGTGCACGTGTTGGTTCTATGAGGTTTGGATAAAATGGGAAGTATAAGGAGGCCGAAAGTGTTCCCTTTCCACCCATGTGGTTAGTTACAATAGGTGGCATTTGTGGTTTCCTCAACTTCAGGGACATAGTCCTCCTTCTCTTAGATGACATAAGACTGTTGGGTTCTCCAGGACGCTTCACTTTGTTTTGTGGCCCTGCTACAAACTCATCTGCTTCATCAATCATCATTCCCTAAAAAATATCAATGAACATATTCCATTAGAGACAAAGACCCCACTGTCAAAAAATTATACACATTCTTTATATGCATATGTGATTGATCACATGGTACATTACTTATATAAGGCTTAATGATAAGCTGAGAATTTACCAACTCTGATTTCAGAAAGCACAATTCAACTTTAGTCAAAACTAAGTGGAACAAGTAGAAAATGAGCATACAAGGTGTTGTTCAAGGCCAAACATACTATAATAATGATTAATCAGAAAGTTTAAGGAGTGAGAAGCTCTTATCAACCAAAATGGGATAAACCCAGTGACCTTTTTGGAGAAGTATAAACCATTTCACATTAACCCTTGTAGGGGAAATAGTTCTTTATTGGTGTTTTTGTACATTAAACTCATTAAGAAACACTGAGAGCCAGGCGTGGTGGCACATGCTTGTAATCCCAGTACGGGGGAGGCTGAGAACTGGAGGATCCGGGTTCTCAGCCAGCCTCAGCTACTCAGTGAGGCCCTCCACAACTTAATGAGACAGCTTCAAATATGGACTCAGATATGTCTATCTGGGTGCTGGTCAGGGGTTGAGGAGGTTTTTTACGCTTGTGGATAAATAGAAGATGAAAGCCAGTAGCACAGAAGGTTAGCTAAAAGCTTTTGTCATGCAAGGATAGCTCAAGAGTATGTGCCCTATCATTTATGTTTTTATATATTTTATTATACTTTTATTGATACACTGTAATTATACATCATAGTTCAGTTCAAAGTGACACAAGCATACATACATACAGCACTTCTGTGTTTCCCTCCAGATCCCACTCTGCTACCCAACCTTTCCTGTACATATTAGTGAGATACCTTCATGTACAGACAGCATTATTTGAACTGTTTCCTTCATCAGTTATCCTTTTTCTCCCCCCCCATCCCTCCCCCAATCTTCTTCCACTGTTATACTGGTCTCTTTCCTCATTTACTCAAAGTTCCTTTTGTTTCCTATTTTCTCCGACAAAATCATGATAAATAATTCCTTCAAAGGATTTTTCCCCATGCACTATATAGAAAGGGGGAAACATTTTCACTGAGCATTTACTACATGCCAAGTAATATTCTAAACAGTATACATGTACTAACTCAGTGTTCTACAGAGCTCTGCTTGTTAGGTTTAATTATTATCCCCAGTCTTACGAATGAGGAAACCAAGGCACAGAAGATTAAAAAACTCCAAATAATTGAGGATTGGGGTGTGATGGAATACTTTTGAATTCAGTTTTATTACAAAGGAGATTGTTACATGGTTTGTGCCTTAATAACAATGGTCTTCGCTGTGAGTGCAGTTATAATCCCATTTGTTTTCATGTTAAATGGCCAAGTCAGTCTCTCTCTTGCTCTCACTCTTTCTTACACACACACACACACACACACACTCACACCACACACACACACACTCACACCACACACACACACACACTCACACCACACACACACACACACACACACACACCACATTGAGATCTCTAGTAGGACCATTCAAATAAAGTTACACCACATAGTGCTTCATATTTCAAGGGACACACTCATCACTAAATAGAGCACCACCAATCTGAATCATGGAAATAGAGAAAATAATTGGTGATCTCACTGTGAAAGGAATTGATGTATAATGGTGAGAATGCATAGATTCTGGAGCCAGAAAGATATAGATTCAAATCCTGGCTCTTCTGAACTATTTCACAGTGGTTTGACATTTGACTACTGTAAGCCTCGATCTCTTATTAAAGGGTAGACAGTAACATTCACCTTGCAAAATGGTGCTAAGCACTAAAATGTAATCATTTAAAACACCTAGTCCTATTAAATATTCAATAAACAGTAGCTATTATTTTACTCAACCAATACACTCTTGCATCAGGAGGTTATCATTTCCATCCATGAAGACCCCTGGTATCACATTTTATCTCTGATTTGTATTTATCTTACTGAAAAGAAGAAAATTATAGCAAGAATATCACAGTTTAGGGAGACTATAGGCATCCTACCTTCTTATCTTGTTTAAATGGATTGCCAAAAGTATGCAGCCTTTTTGGTTGATCTGGATCAATCTCTCGTAGTGGGAAAGCCAATGTCTTTAGGTATTCCTGATAATTACCCATTTGTGCAACTGGAACACTATGAAGGGAATCTGCAAAATCATCAGCAAAGAAATTGATGCTGTATAGCTGAAGCATATGTTCTCTTTGACAGGGCAATGATCATTGTCTGGTCTAGCAATGTGTATCTTGGCATCAAATCGAGTCTATAATCTCCGATCTAATATTCTAGGATCTAAAATCATCTCTCTTCTTCCGTATCATTAGGCTACCATTACTACTGCCTTCAGACTCACATTTCTATGACTCTTCCAATCAGCTTTGAAAATGGGCTGACCTCCAACTCAAAAACACTATGTACCATCTGCATTCCAAAGAACCTAAGTTCTATAGGGTTCTTTTATGCAGAGAATCTTAGTGGGTCATAACTTCTGAGGATTTGATTAAATATGTAGGTTGTCTTCCTAGAAAATCCCTATAAAACTTTGTGTGTAATTTTACATAGTTGGCCAGGATAAGATTTGTTCATTTTACTAGAAGGACAAGCCTGCTTAAAATAAACAAAATAGAGTAAAGGGAAATTGCAGATAGTTACAGTTCTCCCAGAAACTATCTGGTTCATTTGTTTCATATAAATTATACAATAGGTTGGGTGGTAGAGTGTCTGGGTGTGCAGGTTGGGAAATCTGACAAATCTAGGTTCTGTTACTTTGGGCTAAATCTGGGAAAACTATGCAAATACTCATTGTCAGTTTCAGTGCCCATAAGTGGGCGTGAAAAGAGTATTCATCTCCTGGGGCTGTTTAAGCCTTATAAGAACTAATGCACAGAAGCAAGTTAAGTATGGTGTATGTGCTGATTAATGAATGCTTGCCCTTAAACTCTAGAAAACTAAACCGTGCCTGGGGAGATGTAGGGGTTCAGTGAAAACAGGCTTTCCAAACATTAACTATTGAAAAACAACCTACTCTTTATGCAATAAACACTTTCATGTAAGTCATGCCTGGCATTTTCCTAATGAAATGTATTCTGTTGTACATTTACCTTCATTTTGTCCAACAATAAACTTGTGCATTTTCAGTAGATTGGATCTCATTCTGGTCAACTGGTCCAAAAGACCTCTACGTGGAATATCATAAGCATTTCTGTATGTCTGAGGTTTCAAATCCTATTTGAAAATGAAACAAATAATTTCTGTTACTCTCGAGGCTTCTGATTTAAAAATGCAATACTTAACCCTCTTAAAATCTTATTGAAGAGAGCTATAATTAATAAAACTACAGATTTTTTTCAGTGGGAAATTTCCATTTGTTTTTCTGATTTCTAACATATCCACAAGGTATTAAAGGCAATGGAAATAGCCTTTTCCAGTATATCATTTGAAATTCCAAATGCTGAGACTAATTGCTGTGGCTGCCTTGCAGGACCATGGCTTGTCATGTGGATTTATTCCTCTGGCAGACATGGAGGTTGGCTTCTGGGACCTCCCTACAGGACAGCAATGGCTGAACCCACAAGGTGTGCAGCCAGCTAGGCATCCAGCTGCAGAGCCTCAGGGACCTGCTGCACCACCCAGCTGAGGCCCTGCTCCTCCAAGCTGGGGACTGAGAATTGTGAGGTGGACTGTCTCCACAGGAAACTTGGCACCTAAGGTCCCTTGGGGCTGGCCCAGACTTTCTCCAAACTGCACCAATATCTGAGCCTCCTTGTCTCTGTCCTCCTTCCTGCCCCCCTCCTCTCACAGGTGCTAGGTTAGCACGGTGGCCTAGAGGCTCTCCCCTTTATCTTTCACAGACGTCACCTCTCCCAAGCATATCTCATACATTTAATTCCATCTTGGCCTCTGGTATAGGTCAATTCCCAAACTGCTCCATTAAGATCTACTAACTCCAAGTTGGGTGTGGTGGCACATGCCTGTAATCCCCCTACTTGTGAGGTTGAGACAGGAGGATGACAGGTTCGAGGACAGCCTCAGCTATGTAACGAGACTCTCAGCAACCTAGTGAGACCCTGTTTCAAGACAAAAATAAAATAGAGCTGAGGATAGAAGGGCTCAGAAGTAGAATGCCCCTGGGTTAAATAGCCAGTAAAACACACACACACACACACACACACACACACACACACACACACACACACACACAACTACTAACTCCAAAATAGGATTGTTATTATTTCACAACTAAAACAACATGAATAACATTAAGTATGAGACAGGTTTAAACAAATACAACCTCTTCATGTCACAATTTACCTTGTTCAAGAGCCCTACTTGGAAGCCAGCAAATTCTTTGGTATTCAATTCTGTCAGTCTCAGTGTGGTTTCCCCTGTAATTTCTTTCAACAGTTTTCTAAAAATTTTATTATGAGCCAAGGACATACCACCTCCAGAATGATTTTTCACTTTGATACCAATTTCCAGGGGAAGTTTCTTCCCCACTGATGCTAGTATTCGTTCTGACTCTAGTTTGGTCTAAAATGAAAGTACATAGTAAGTTATGAAAACATATACCTCATTTTTACTTCTTAAGAAAGATAATACTTTAATAACCCCACAGGAAAACTTTCAATTGCAAATCACAGAAAAACAGAAAATTAATCATTTTCCTGTGTTTCTCTGTACTATACAGCAAATAGAAAGGGGCCTGGAAAGATAAATAATTGAATACATTTTGCCTCTTGTCTAGTGTCAAAATTATGGCTGAATCATGGAGAGAACGGAAAACATTGATAAGAATTTTATTGATAGACATATACAAGCATGTTTTGTTATTGTAAAAAATCTATTCTAAACGCATTAATTTCAGACCCAGATATAAATGTTTAAGACTCCATATATATACACATAAATTAGTACTAAAAATCAGATTACAATGACTGGCATATCTGAAAAATTAAACTTTTGAACTACAAAAAAATCTTCTTAAAGGATAACGCTTAATTTAACAAATACTGCCAAGCAAATAATTTGTAATGTATACTCAATAAGTTTCTTACCAACTTATAATAAAAATCTTCTTTATAAGAATTATATAACTATATTGATTGATTTTGCTTGAGGATGTATGGTAGCAAGATATTTGATATATTTTGTGTTTTACATGCATCTGAGATAGTTCAAGGAACACTGGTGACATAGTTTTTATAGTAGTAACTAAATTGGTAACTAGAGATATTTTAAATTAGTTATGGTCTTTTTTTCTCTCTAAAAGATAAAGTTCCACCAATGTCCAATAAGCCTAAAATAATGCTAGATTTCTTGTGGTTTGGTCAGAGATATTTATTTTACCTTATTTGGGGAAGTGCATATATGTTTAAAGCTCTAAAATTTCTTAAGTCATGAAATGTGAGATAAGAGCAAATAAAGGATCTGTTTCCTTAAATTATCTTGAAAACTCATTTGTAAAATTATCTGAGCAATGTGCCGCAGAAGGTTTCAGAACTTGTATTAGTTTCAGTTCTGTTCACTATTCTTCCTTGTGGCTATACTCTGCTGACATAGCCTTAAAGGCCTAAAGTAAATATCAAATTTAAAAAAATAGATAAATACCAAACCAAGACACTTATAACAATAACAAAAATCTATCAGCAGAGAAAAATAGGGGTTAGGGGAACACTTGGTAGATCAGATTTCTGGTTTTGCCTTTACTTTGTTTTGCATTTTTGAGCACACTGGACCAGTAGGAGCTGGTAAACTCTAGATGGTATTTAAGTTTTTGCTAGTTCCTAACAAGCCGTGCCAGCATTCCAGTTGTGTAGTCCGTTTGGTCCTTTAGTGTAATCAGACAAATCTGAAGCACTGGAGTCCTTGCAAATGCTACCACTGTTTCTTACCTGAGAATACATTTATGCATAAGATAGTAAAACTGCTGCATCAATTTGTCACATAACATAAAACAATTATATGGCAGTAGAGCTCTAACTTAATAGTTCCCAAACGTTTCCATCCTACAAGAATGGGCTAGGTAGAGGTGAGAAGTATGAGGGGTGAGTGGAGGATGAGGTACTAATAGAGAGGGGCAGGCAAGGGACACAGTGAATAATGGTAAATGAGGTGGGGTATAAAGGAACAGATAAAGGGCAAAGAGAGAGGAGGCTGAACTCCACTCTCCAGGTCCCCTTGGGGCCTATCACATTCCAGGTTGTGGAACACTCATCTCATCTCCCCACTCTCCAGGGAAAAGCAAATGGCCAATTATCCAAGGGCGAGCATATGAATCTAAGCCCTTCATGTGCTGCCTAAAAGGAATTTTAGGCAAAGTCATTTAATCACACCAGGCCTCAGTGTGCTAACCTACAAAAGGGGATGCTCTAGCCCAAAGTGATTCAAGGAGAAACTAGGTTGATGATAGACAAAATGTGACCCACAAGAGAATTCTATTAAGCCTCTTCCTCTTTCAGGCCACAAAATATGAGCCAGCTTTTGGGTAGAACAAACTGGCAGGCAGAAAGAGAGATAATACAGCATCAAGTGATACTGACAGACCCTTAACTGCAGTTTAATGGTGAAGCTAGAAGCCATAGAGAATCACATTATTACTAATCCATAAAGTGGAGAGATATATACACATTTAATTTGAAAAATTACAATTAAACTAAAGAATAAGAAAATGCACTTCTGAGGGCAAAGGATTTTTGTTTGTTTGTTTTTACCAATACTACCTGTTGGCTGAGTTTTTTAAGGTAAGAGATAACACTGTAACTAAGTCCACAATCTAAATTATCTGATATCAGATTTGGAGCTCCCATCATCCTTAGTGCTTTCTTTAATGGCTATAAGGAAACAAAATACACAACAGTAAGAATAGAATAAATCTTAAAATACTCAAAGTTCAGTCATTGGGGGCAAAGGGACATGATTCATTTCTTAGAAGTCAAGGTGCTGCACATAAAACCAAACATGGAACATTAAAAAGTGGCAATGAAAATAGAGAAGTAAGGAGCAGAAAATTTAAAAAAATCAGAAGAGAGTGGGATAAGAAGAGCAAGTAACAGCAAATTCAAGCAAGTAAATTGCTTTTAGTCTTAATTTCCAAGTCACAAAATCATTTCGCATTGCATATTACTGTGGACCCCATTCCTGCCATGGTCAATACTAACACACCCCAATTTCTCCTCCCAGTGACACCAATGAAGATTCTGCCTTTTCACCTCTAGAAACTTGACTTTAAGTTATTTTCTCAGCCTCTGAAATAGCTTTGAGAATCAGGATTTAGATTTTATCACCAGTTCAAAATCATCATGAATACTTTCCTCAAATTATAAAAACCAAAATGAGGCCAAGTAACGTTTTACAGTGCTTCTACTTCAGGGAGTGCCTAAGGACACATTTGACAGACAATAAACAATGATAGCATCTTCAAAATTTTGTTTTCAGAGGGAAACCCCACATTGAGAATTTCTAGAGTTAAAAAGGGAAGTTGGTGTGACACGTGAATTGAGACGTCTTTATTCTTACGTCCCCAAATTACAATTTTGTATGGTTAGCTTGAATTAGAGAAACACAGATGTGTTTCATCAAAATAACCATGGCAGTTAAAAGAGAGAAAACAGATCTCTTTTGTGTCATCATGCCATCTCTATTCTCTTGTGTGGTTTGAGAAGGCAGGGATAACACAAATGTTTGTGAAACAGATAATTATCTTATTGCAGGGCAAAGCTTTTGATTCATTGACATTTTTATGACAAGAATCACCATCGACACAGTTTAATACGTATATACACATTAATACATACTAATAAGTAATATGGAGGCAGAGTTTTTAAGTAGCTGTCAAAAGCCTGTCGCCACTTCAGATTTGGCTTAAGCTTGTGAACTTTAAACAAGTCATCTGTAACAGAAAACCAAATAAAATGTTATATTATTCCAGCCCTGAATTCCAAGACCTAGATCAAGCAACTCACATTGACAAATGTCTGATTTTAGTTACATGAGATGCAGATTTCATTGGCATTTATTTTATTGCTTATTTGGATGGTTGTATTTTTCAAAATTATATACAGATAGTCTCGAACTCACAATAGTTCGACTTAGATTTTTAGACTTTGCCATGGTACAAAAGTGATATGCATTCTGTGGAAACTAAGCTCCCAATTTTGAATTTTGATATTTTCTCAGTCTAAAGATATGTAGTGTGATCCATCCTCCCTCACAATGTTGGGCATCAGCAGTGAGCTGCAGCTCCCAGTCAGTCACCTGATCATCAGGGGAAATGACTGACATTCTACAGTGTACTGTGTTGCTAAGCTACTGAACAACCCTCCCCCCCCCAGGTTTTATCTCAATAAAGCCCGTTCTGTCATAGAGATTCTCTTTCTCCTCTCTCCTCTCTCTCTCTTCCCTTCTTTTTCCTTCCCATCTTCTCCTTTCCTTTCTCTTCCCCAACCTTTCAGAGAGCAAAGGCAATGGGTGACATATTCAAGAAGCTTAGGCTGGGCGTGGTGGCACACGCTTGCAATCCCAGCATTTGGGAGGCTGAGACCGGAGGATCTGGGTTCCCAGACAGCTTTAGCTATCTAGTAAGGCACTCTGCAACTTAGTGAGACCCTGTTTCAAAATAAAGAATGAAAAAATACTGATGGGGGTATAGTTCGGAGGTAGAATGCCCCTGAGTTCAATCCCCAGTACTGAAAAAAAAAATTCAAGAGGCTTAAAGAGCGGGTATGGTGGTGCACGCTTGTAATCCCAGTACTTGGGAGGCTGAGACCGGAAGATCCAGGTTCATGGCCAGACTCAGCTACTTAGTAAGGCCCTCCACAACTTAGTGAGACCCTATTTCAAAATAAAGAATAAAAATAATGCTGGGAGTATACTTTGGGAGTAGAATGCCCCTGGGTTCAATCCCCAGTAGGGGGGGGAAAAGAAGTTTAAAGAAAAAGATTGTTAACCAAGAATTCAATATCTGTCGAACCTGTCCTTCAAAAATGAAAGAAAAATTAAGATATTACCTGCCCCTCCATATGAGAAAATTAGTCAGTAGCATATCTTCCCTAAAAGAAATAGTAGTAAAGCATACTTATAATCTCAACTACCCAGGAGGTTGAAAAAGGAGGATTGCAAGTTTGAAGCCAACCTGGACAATTTAGGGAGACTTTATCTCAAAATATAAAATAAAAAGGGCTGGGGATATACCTCAGTGTGTAGAGCGCCCCTGGATTCAATTCCCAGCCCAAAACAAACAATACTAACATGGAAGCGGGTGCTGTGACCCATGTCTATAACTCCAGTACTTGGGAATCTGAGACAAGGAGATCACAGGTTCAAGGCCAGCCTCAGCAATTTAGCGGAGACCCTCAGCAACTTAACAAGATCCTGTTCCAAAATAAAAAATAAAAAGGGCTGTGGATGTAGCTCAGAGAGAGAATACCCCTGGGCTCAACCCCCAGCATAAATAAATAAATAAATAAATAAATAAATAAATAAATAAATAAATAAATAAAATTTTAAAACGAGCCGGGCGTGGTGGTGGACATTTGTAATCCCAGTACTTGGGAGGCTGAGACCAGAGGATCCAGCTTTGCAGCCAGCCTCAGCTAGTTAGTGAGGCTTTCCGAAACTTAGTGAGACCTTGTTTCAAAATAAAGAAAAAAAAATAAGACTCGGAGTGTAGCTTGGAGGTAGAATGTCCCTGGGTTCAATCCCCAGTACCACGAATAAATAAATAAAATAAATAAATAAATAAATAGGATGAAGTGGTAAATTAGGGATATTAGATGCATGTTCCACTTCCAGTGGGTTTATAGGATTTAACCCCATAGTAAGTCGAAGAGCATCTGTATTATATTTGTCTAGAAAATGAAACAAATTATCAAGTTACATATTCCTCTTCTGTCCACAAAGCTACAGAAAATACAATCTGAAAATACTGACTCTGACTTACTTGAACTATTTTCCTGATCTATTACATATCTATTGGTAATTCTACTCTAGTCATTTTTGCCTGAGGGCGGATCCACAGTCACTGGTTAATGGAATAACATTTCTTTAATTTAAACATAGAGAATGTTATTCTTTTTTGCTGAAAAGTCAAGGTAAAGAGACTTTACAAAGCATATGTAAACAAAAGGTAAGCCTCTAATTTCTAGGCAATATTGGGCAAACTCTAAATTAGATTTGGGATTCTCTTAATTAGCTCCTATTTTGTTTAACTGTATTGCCTGCCCTCTTCATGTCTTTGCTTTCCTTGTTCAAGCATTTTGAGCCAAACTTTGTGTTATTTAACTATTAGTTTGGGGATGATAATGAAAGCATACAGAGATGTTAGATTGAAGTTTAAAATTCTGTACAGCTGAACATGTCTCTTGAATACTATGTGCATTAATTATTTAAAATATGGAGATATGCCCTATCTTCACACATAAATTTAATTATTTTATTAACCTAAATATATTATTCATATTGTATGAAAAGTTTGAAAATATGTCATTATTTCCTTCATACTTTATTTCCTACCATTTGTAAAAAATAATTCTAATTTAATAATTCAAAATTGGTATCCATAAGCCGGAAGTAGGGGCACATGTCTATAATCCCAGTACTTGGGAGGGTGAGACAAGAGGATCCCAGGTTTGAGGCCAGTCTCAGCAATTTGGTGAGATTCTGTTTTAAAATAAAAAAAATAAAATAGAGCTGAGGTATAGCTCAGAGGTAGAATGCCCTTGGGTTCAATTCCCAGTATCAAAAGAAAAAAAAATTGGTATCCAGGGACATCAATATGAACATGCCACACACACTATAAAAAGATACCATAAATTCATTCCCTATTTTGTACCTTTGGGTTTTATTAATTCTTTTAAAAATGAAAACTTTAATTGCACAGAGAAAACCATGTATAATTTCTCTACAAATAGGGCTATCCTTTGAAATTCTGAATTGCTTTAGCTAAGAAAAGCAACTACATATTTTTTCTTTTACTGCCATAATAAATAATTCACACCTACTGAAACAAATTTAAATAAATGTACAGAGTCATAAAACATAGGGATTTTTTGGGTACAGACTAAATAGAACAAATAGAAAAAATCTAAAGAGATTTCTGGTTCATTTGCAGCACGCTGGTCCTTTACAAACTATTCATTTTATCTATCTATCTATCTATCTATCTATCTATCTATCTATCTATCTCTCTATCTATTTAGTACTGGAGATTGAACCCAGGAGCATTTTACCTCTGAGCTATACCCCCAGTCCTATTTTATTTTGAAACAGAATCTCGCTAAATTGCTGAAAGCCTCACTAAATTGCTGAGGCTGGCAGTGAATCTCTAATTCTCCTGTCTCAACCTCCCCAGTACAGGAATTTCAGGTGTGTGCCACCAAATCTGGCCTATTCATATCATGATATGTCCATGTCCATTCCACATTTGAAAGAAGAGAAAATGAGAGTGTATAATAAGAGTAAAGTAATACGGCTAATACCTCAGAAGCTGCTGATAATTTTCTCTACCAATTCCTTTCTTTCCACTTTCCTCTTCAAAGAGCAGATACACATGGATTTTAGTCCAAGCTTAGTCACTTTCTTAATTGAGTGAGTTTATTTATTTATTTTTTTGCGGTACTGGGGATTGAACTCAGGGGCATTCTACCTCCGAGCTATACCCCCAGCCCTACTTTTTACTTTATTTTGAAACTGGGTCTCACTAAGTTTCAGAGTGCCTCACTAGATAGCTGAGGCTGGCCGCGAACCCGGATCCTCCGGTCTCAGCCTCCCGAATGCTGGGATTACAAGCGTGTGCCACCACGCCCGGCTCAACTGAGTGAGTTTAGATAGATCAACTCACCTTTTTGGGCATCTATTTCATCTATTAAATGCTATAAGTGATAATTGCCTTACCCCAGTACTGTTTGGAGGAACTAGATTTCATTTGAAAGCAAACAAACAAAGCTTTGTAAGTTGTCAAGTACTAGATACATAGTGACTCATTCAAGTTAAATTATCCTCCTTCTAATCTCTCTTCTGACACATCTTCCTGATCATAACTGATCTTAATACAGAACTGAATTTTAGTCCCCTGGCCCCCATTTTTTTAAGTGTACTGAATATGGTATATTTAAGAAAAGGAAAAGTTGTTATAAATGCCCTAATTTCTGTACTTATTGGCTCTCAACAACAACAACAAAAATAATTTCCATCTGGGTACAGTGGTACATGCCTAAAATCCCAGCTACTCAGAAGGCTGAAGCAGGAGGATCACAATTTTGAGGCCAGACTGGGTAATTAAGCAAGACCCTGTTTCAAAATAAAATTTAAAAAGGGCTGAGGATATAGCATAGTGGTAAAGCACTTGCCTAGTGTGTGTGAGGACCCAGGTTCGATTGACAGTACCATAGAAAAAGAAAAAGGAATTTCCTAATTGAGAGCATCTTTTGCCAACTACAACAATCTGCTGACCTCCTTCTTGACATGCTTCTTCTGGTAGCTCATTGATCAAATTAAGTCTCACTTATCTATTCCGGAAAATGAAATACAGTCAGCCCTCTGTATCTTTGAATGCCAGGTCTGAGGATTCAAACAACTTTGAATAAAAACAATCAGGAAATATTACATCTGTATTGAACATGTACAGACTTGTCATTATTGCCTAAATAATAAAGTATGGTAATGATTTACATCACATTTATATTGTATTAAGTATTTTTTGTGGTACTGGGGATTGAACCCAGGGGCATTCTACCTCTGAGATACATCCTCAGTCCTATTTTTTTATTCTTTATTTTGAAACAGGGTCTCACTAAGTTGAGGAGGGCCTCACTAAGTAGCTGAGGCTGGCCATGAACCTGGATCCTCCGGTCTCAGTATCCCAAGTACTGGGATTACAAGTGTGCACCATCACGCCCAACTTTGTATTAGGTATTAAAAATAATCTATAGATGATTTAAAGTATATGGGAGGATTCACATAGGCTATATGCAAATACTGTGCCATTTTATAAGAAGGTATTTAGCATCTGAGGATTTTAGTATCCAAAGGATGACTATTTTATACTTTAAGGTAAGTTAAGTGCTTAAATAATAATTAAAACCCTATTAAATGAATATCTTTTTTATACTTTTATTGGTTCAGCAGTTATTCTTTGATTTTGGGTGGGTGAGCAGTGATTGGAGTTTTCATGCCATTTAGTTTGTTTGTTCATCTTTATATAAATCATACTCCTAATGCAAAATATATAGTTTTTATGGAAATCTTGCATTAATAAAGAATTCATTGTTCATCATTATGAACAATTATTTTACTATACAGTAATACAGTGATGTTTCTCGGCATTATAAAGTGTATGTGACTTAACTTGTCTTTGTAATAAATGCCCATGACCAGTAAATCTGTGAAACTATATTATATCCTTAATACAGAATAGCTGTGCATTCAAGCACTGTTAAGACAATGCAGATATTAATAGTGAAATAATAATAGTAGCACTTATTGAGCACTTACTATTTGCAAGGTAAGCTCTAATCAGTTTAACCTAATTAACTCACTCAATTTCAACTAAATCCCTTTGAGGTAAGTACTATCATTATCTCATTTTGCAGATGAAGAAACTGAGGCACAGAGAGGTTAATTATTTTTCTCAAGTGGAGTATGGTGGCGAATGGCTGTAACACTAGTACTTGGAAGGCCGAAACAGAAGGATTGCAGGTTTGAGACCAGTCTCAGCAATGTAGCAAGACTCTCAACAACCTAATGAGACTCTGTTTCAAAACAACAAAAAAAATTAGGCTGGGGGTTTAGCTTGGAGATAGAATGCCCCTGGTTTCAATCCCCAGTGCCACACACACACACACACACACACACACACACACACACACACACACACACACAAAGTATCTTGCTCAAGTGACTAAGGTCTCAAGTAGCAGAGCCAGAATTCATACCTGGGCAATTATGCCCTTCAGCCCATACTCTTAATCACTAGCAATGTCACACTACCCAGTGAATGAAGTCATGGTGGAAATATGAGTTTATCTATTTAAGAACCTTCACAGAAAACCTAAACTTCTGATTCAGTAGCAGAAGAATCTTCAGCTTTAGAGGATATTAAAAACCCTATGTTCCTTGGAAGACACAGGTTATAGAAAAGTCTAGAGATGGATATTTGAAGCCAGGGGGCAGACCTACAGTATGGGAGAAAATGTTTGCAAATTACATCTGACAAGTGACTTATATCCAGAATACATAAGGACTGCAAAAACTCAAGAGGATAAAAAACAAATAACTCAATTAAAATGGGTAATAAATCTAAATAGACATTTTATAAAAGAAGATATACAAATAACCAACAGGTCTATTAAAAATTATCAAAATCACTAATAAACATAGAAAAGCAAATCAAAACCAAACTTACATATTACCTCAATCCAGTAAGAAGAACTAATATCAAAAAAGACAAAAGAGAAGAAGTGAAGAGGAAGTGGAAAAAAGAGAACTCTTCTATATTGTTGGTGGGAATGTAAATTAGTGCAGTCAATATGGAAAACAGTATGGAGGTTCCTCAAAAATTAAAAAAAAATAAAAGTAGAACTACTAAAAGATCAAGGAATCCCATTATGGGCTACATATTCAAAGGAAATGAAATCAATATGTTGAAGAGACATCTTCACTCCAGTGTATACTGCAGCACTATTCACAAGAGCTAAGAAACGGCAACAATCTAAGTGTCTATCAGTTGATGAATGGATAAAGAAAAGGAGGTACATATACAACAACATGGATAGAACTGGAGATCATTTTGTTAAGTGAAATAAGAGGCACATAAAGACAAGTCATCTCTCTCATGTGGAATCTCATGGACATTGAGAGTAAAATGTTTGCCACCAGAGGCTAGGATAAATAGGACTAAGGAGAAGTTGGGGGAAAGATTGAACAATGGGTACTAAGTTACAGTTAGATAGGAGCAAGAAGTTTTGGTGTGCTGTTGCACAGTGGGACAATTACAGTTAACTGTAATGTCTGTATATTTCAAAAAAAGAAAGGATTTTGAATGTTTTTTTTTTACTATGAAGAAACAATAAATATTTGAGGAGATGGGTGTTTATCTTGATTTTAACATTATACAATGTATAAATGTATGGAAACATCACATGATATTCTATAATTATGTATAATTTTTATGTTTTTATGGATCAGTTAAAAATATATTATACGTAAGCTGAGCATGGTGGGGCACACTTGTAATCCCAGTACATGGGAGGCTGAGATAGGAGGATCGCAGGTTCGAGGCCAGCCTCAGCAACTTAATGAGACTCTGTTTCAAAATAAAGAATAAAATAGGGCTGGGAGTGTAGCTTGGAGGTAGAATGCCTCTGGATTCAACTCCCAGTTCCACACACACACAAAAATTACCAAATAGAGTTTGATAACATATAAAAAATTATATACCATGACCAATTAGATTTTATTTCAGGGACACAAAGCTAGTTCAATATTTGAAAATCAATCAATGTAATTCAGCATACCAACAGGCTAAAGAAGAAAAATCCTATGGTCATATTAATAAGTGAATAGAAAACAATATTCAACATCTATTCATGATTTTGAAACTCCAAAAAATAAGACCAGAGGTTAATTTTGTGAACTTGATAAATGGGAGTTATAAACACTTCAATGGACATGATGTACATACACAAATTTATCAATGCCAATAACGGTGTCATTCATGGGAAGGAGAGGGAGTGGGGTAGGAATTGGGGGAGGGCTCAAGGAATGTTGTGTGCATATATGCTTCTATCACCTTGAACTTCATCACGATGCGTGATTACAGTGCACCAATAAAAAATTCTACTTAACACCAAAGGGTGGTGAAGATGTAGAAAAAACTGGATCACTATACACTGATGATATGATTATCCATAGAAACACAAGTTGTTTGGTGTGTGTGTGTGTGTGTGTGTGTGTGTGTGTGTGTATGTGTGTGTGTGTTTTACTGGGGATTAAACCCAGGGTCATTCTATCTCTGAGTTACACCATGGCTCTTTTTCATTCTTTTATTTTAAAATAGGGTCTTGCTAATTAGCTGAGCTGGACTCAAACCTGTGATCTTCTTGTCTCAGCCTTCCAAGTACTGGGATTAAGGCATGTGCTACCATGCCCGGCTTGAGTTGTTTCTTAAATAACTACACATGAAGCTACCAGAGGATCCAGCAATCGCAGCAATGGCACAAGAGAAATGAAAACTATGTTCACATAAAAATATGTACATAAATTCTTATTGTTAACTTTATTCATAGCAGTCAAAATGTATTAACAGCTCAGATGTCCTTTAATAGGTAAATGGCTATGCAAACTGTAGTACTGGGAATTGAAACCAGAGGCATTCTGCCTCTGAGCTACACTCCTAGCCTTATTTTTATCTTTTATTTTATTATTTTTTTTGCGGTACTCAGGGGCGTTCTACCTCCGAGCTACACCCCCAGCCCTATTTTTTTTTTTTATTCTTTTTTTTCAAACCGAGTCTCACTAAGTTGCGGTGTGCCTCACTAGGTAGCTAAGGCTGGCCTTGAACCCGGATCCTCTGGTCTCAGCCACCCGAATGCTGGGATTACAAGCATGCGCCACCACGCCCGGCTCTATCTTTTATTTTGAAACAGGGTCTCATTCAGTTGGGGAATGCTTCACCAAGTTGCTGAGGACAGCTGCGAACCTGCAACCCTTCTGTCTCAACCTTCCAAGTACTGGGATTACAAGTGTGTGCCCCCACACCTGGCTTCATGACATGGTTCATTACTCAGCATTAAAAAGGAACCAACAATTGACACATGCAACAACCTAGTTGAATCCCAAGAATATTATGCTGAGTGAAAAAAGTCACTTCTAAAGGCTTCATGCTGCAGCCGGGCATGGTGGCGCACGCTTGTAATCCCAGCATTCGGGAGGCTTGAGACCGGAGGATACGGGTTCGCGGCCAGCCTCAGCTACCTAGTGAGGCACTCTGCAACTTAGTGAGACCCTGTTTCAAAATAAAGAATAAAAAAAATAGGGCTGGGGGTATAGCTCAGAGGTAGAACGCCCCTGAGTTCAATCCCCAGTACCACAAAATAAATAAATAAATAAATAAATAAATAAATAAATAAATAAATAAATAAAAGCTTCATGCTAACTGATTTCATTTATGTAACATTCCTGATATTATAAAACTACAGGAATGGAGAACTGATTAGTGGTTGACACTAGTTAAGGAAGGATGGGGACAGAAGGGAAGGAGTTATAACTACAAAAGGGCAGGAGGATTGCAGGTTCAAGACCAGCATCAGCAACTTAGTGAGACCCTCAGAAATTTAGCGAGATCCTGTTTCAAAAATAAAAAATAAAATAGGGCTGGGGATGTAGCTCAGAAGTAGAATGCTCTTGAGTTTATTCTCTAGTACCACAGAAAATATTTATGAAATAAAATAGAAAAAACAATACTATTAATAGTCCAAGTGAAGATTATCGAGTCAAATCTCTTTATGGAAACTGAGGTCATAAAGCCATATTTAAGAAAAGGATCAATGAATTCAGAGAATACAGACTTTTATATTGGCAGTCTTATTAATCTCTATGACAACATATTTTATATTATTAACTCTTAGAATATATTTTCAGATTGAACTACCAAATAAAGTATCTAGGCTATACAAAAATCATGCTAATTTTATTTATAATGACTCATTCTTAAACTTCCTAACTTTGAACATTTAAAGGAATTGCCTTTCCAGTGTTCAATACATATAATATTTATAGCACTAAAAGTCTTATACTTATGATGATCAAACTTAGTAAAGATTTAATCCATTGTAGGGCAATTTCATAAAACTTTAAAAATTCCATTAAATACAATTTTTCACAACTTTACAACCACATAGACACCACACAGTACTATAGCATGGTAAATAAATATGGCTCTTCAAATGAGAAAAGAATTCCCACACTCATTTTCAATAGTATCTGAGGAACAGGTGCTTGAGTTGTTCCTTTTAGAATTTTTCCATGGAAACCAAAGCTTATACAATCACAATGACTACAGACTTGGTTCTATCACCTATTGCCTTAACTTACTACCTGGCCTAAAACATATGCCTCCAGAGATTGTAATACCCTGAGGAGAGTTGGGTGTGGTGGCACACACTTGTAATCCCAGTACTTGGGAAGTTGAGACAGGAGGATTGCAAGGTCAAGGACAGCCTCAGCAACTAAGTGATGCCTTCTGCAAATTAGTGAGACCTTGTTTCAAAATAAAAATAAAATAGGGCTGGGAGGTAGAATGCTCCTGGGCTCAATCCCTAGCACAAAAACACAAACAAAAACAAAAAAAAATTTGAGGAGAAAGGAGTACAAGCCAACAAGCCAATACCCATTTGGAAACCCTGTTTCTTTCTTCCCTTCCTCCCTTTCTTTCTTTTGCAGTATTGGGCTTGAACCTAGGACCTTGCATATGCTAAGGCAAGTGCTCTATCACTGAGCTACATCCCCAGACCAAGAAGCCGTTTTCTTTTCTTTTCTTTCTTTTTTTTTTTTGTGGTACTTGGGATTGAACTCAGGGGCATTCTACCTCCGAGCTACACCCCCAGCCCTATTTTTTATTCTTTATTTTGAAACAGGGTCTCACTAAGGTGCGGAGGGCCTCATTAGGTAACTGAGGCTGGCTGCGAACCCGGATCCTCCAGTCTCAGCCTCCCAAATGCTGGGATTACAAGCGTGTGCCACCACGCCCGGCTAGAAGCCCTGTTTTCTAAAGAAAATCTTCCAATTACTGGAAGGAAGGTTAACCCAATAAAGCCTTTAGTTTTTTGGCCCAAACTAATCTACACAAAGAGCCAGGTGAACTTCAGAAATGATGAAGATGTGTTCACTGGAGCTTGCAACCTAAAGAACAGCATGAGATTCATTCATACAACGAAAGTCAAGTGCCTCTTTGGTGTGTTGTACAAACAATAAAAAGCAAAGCAGAAAATATGTAAATTCTATGCTTTCAAGTCAGTTTTACATTTTTATCTCTTCTGGTATCACTTATTCTTTGGTTATATTTTAAATGATGAATACTTTTTGTTTGTGTTGGATTTTAGAGATGATTAAATGGCACATCTTTTACTTACCTAAAAGAGGAAGTAAAACTGGGTAGTTGTAAGGCATCACAAAGAGGTTTACACAAGTTAAAGTTGTACTGGCTTTTAAATAACCAAATGGATATCCAAGTTCATTATGTTTTACACTACTAGTAACAAATACCTGAAAAGAAGATGAATATATAGTTATGCCAATAATGATTTTATGAAAAGCCAAACTCATAGCAACATTCCATAGCAACATCTGTGGTACAATTTTATTGTAATTTAAAAACAGGACTAGTGCTTTTAGCCTGTGGTTATGTCAAAATGTGGTATATTAAATATGAATGATCAGATTGCGATTTTCCATATATTATATTAAGAGATAAAACAATATGATGAAATAATCATTCAGAGATCATAGGCCACATCAACCATACCCAAATATAACTTGGTTAGCATAATGGAAAACAAAGCCGAAATACCATTAAGTGATACCAGCCATTAAAATAAATTAACTTCTCAAAAGAATGAGTAGTGAGTGATCAGAGTACAGACTTGGGAAAATGGAACATGGTCCCATCCCCAAGCACACAATTACAAAAAGAAAGCTCATTTAAAAGATTGCAAACAGTTCTCATGTGTACTACTATTAAGTATTGCTCCATTTCCATTTGATGTCCCAATCCCTGACCCATTTAGTCATTTTCACTCAATAAATATTTATTGAGTAACGTATTATAAGGCAGCCACTATTGCAAATTATTTTGAAGCAGCAAGGAGATGTTTTGATTCAATCGGAAAGGCATTTTCTCTTATAAGGTACACTGTTACTGCAAGCAATCAATAACAATGAAAACATTAATCCTAAACCGGGTGTGGTGGCGCACGCTTGTAATCCCAGCATTCAGGAGGCTGAGACCGGAGGATCCAGGTTCGAGGCCAGCCTCAGCTACCTAGTGAGGCACTCTGAAACTT
Source organism: Graphiurus murinus (assembly GCA_004027655.1). Lineage (NCBI taxonomy): Eukaryota > Metazoa > Chordata > Mammalia > Rodentia > Gliridae > Graphiurus > Graphiurus murinus. Next base: position 29,653 of record PVLC010016769.1, read on the forward strand.
AGTGAGACTTGGTTTCAAAATAAAGAATAAAAAAAATAGGGCTGGGGGTATAGCTCGGAGGTAGAATGCCCCTGAGTTCAATCCCCAGTACCGCAAAAAATAAAATAAATAAATAAATAAATAAAACATTAATCTTATTCATTTTGACTATCTTCTTATTCTATATTGATATTCATAACTTAGTATATATATATATATTATAGTCATCTCCTGTACACTCAATGTACTGTGCAATAGTCCTCTAGCTAACATGTTTGCTCTGGGTTCCATGTTTAGACTCTTAGCTCCAAATTAGGACACCAGTATATACTTTTCATAAACCTAGACCTCTACTTTTCCAAATTCCTTCAGTAGGATCACTTAAGGCAAAAGCAAGCCCAAATATTTAACAGCATCCATCTATTGTGCTAGTTTTTGCTACCAGCAATATCACTTACTAGTTGAGTAAATTCTTGCTGTATTTAGTAATTGCTAAAAACAAATGTTTTCTGAGTAACTTATGACTCCACAAAACATAAATTGTGCTAAAATAGGATTCTACTCAATTTTGTGTTACAATTTGAATCTTAATATAAACAGATAACTATAATTAAACATGTTGAATTTAACGTCCTAAGTGTATATACTAGGAGAGGGGAAATTCATTATAAAAGATAATATATGTGTATGTATAAAATATGTACATACACATAGCAATCAAGGGTCAGACCCATGATTACCATGTATGGAAAAGCACCGGTTTTTGTTCCTTTCTCTCCCATCTTTACTTCCTCACTCCCTTTATATAAACCCCATGAATCTTTCTAAATTCCTTATGCCCACAAATTCATGGATTCGGGAGGGGATCTTTTTCAAAAGATCTTTAGAAACTATCTAATCCAGAGATAGTAAGTATCTAGTACAAAGCTACATTAATTGGTGGATGAGATAGGGTTAGAATCCAGTCTCCATTATGGTTTTGCCAAATTTTCTGCCTCCTGGTTCATTTTATTCTTTTTCACTCCTACTAATTCATCACATGAAAAATGTGCTAAAACAAAGTAACATAAGGTCAGACCAAAGGCCTATAGCATATCTGAGTGTTTGTGCATGAGTGAAGACCAGATTTCTCAAGTTTCTTTGGAGAAGGTTTACAAAGAATGTGCTATGTGGAAGAGGCTTTATTTTAGGGGAAAAGTTTAATTTGAAATTTTTATTTTCTTTTGTTGCAAAAAGGATTTTCAACCTATGAATTCAAACCTCACTTTAGGGTTTGTTGGCATATTATGAATATCTATAAGTAAGCATTCTGTTATCGTGTGTGTGTGTGTGTGTGTGTGTGTGTGTGTGTGTGCGTGCATGTACTGGGAATTGAATGCAGGAGCATTCTACCTCTGAGCTACACCCCAGCTCTATTTTATTTTTTATTTTGAAGCATGGTCTCATTAAGTTGCTGAGGGTCTCACTAAGTTGCTGAGGCTGAACTTGAAATCCTCCTGTTTCAGCCTCCCAAGTACTAGGATTACAGGCATGCGCCACCACACCAGGATTATCTCTATTTTAAGTTATTATTTTATTACCCATATCTCTAAGTTTCTAACATTTTGGGTAAATTAAATGTTGGAGAAGTGGATGTACACGTGTATATAGCATCCAGGTTAAGAAACTGAACACAACCAGAAGCATCCTCCTGTCTTTTTCTGGTCACTACCTTGTAGCCCCCAATAGGAACCACCATCTTGACTTCTAACAGTTAATTAGTATTACCTCTCTTTGTATATAAAGTGGAATTATACAATATGTAATCTTTTCTGTCTGGCTTCTTTTGCTTAATATTATGTTTTTGAGATTGATCTGTTCCTTGTCCTTTCACATCCTTACTTTAAGCCTGTTCTCCCTTTCAAGTGGGCTAAGCATCTTGAGAGAATGCAATTAATTTACAAATAACTAGTGACAATTAATCTCACATTTTAAGATGAAATAGATGGAAATCAGAAAGATTTCCTAGTATCAATGAAACTGAAAACTTACTGATTGCTATATGGTCCTGTAGCTTAGGACTAAAACAAACATCCTTTTACAGTGCAGGACTTTGTGATGTAGCCAAATAAAAAGTCTGCGATTGTCATGTCCAGTAAAATCCCAATACACATATCAGTGTGGTTTGTACTATACGAAGAAGAGTTTTATTATATTACACTAATACAGAAGGTCATTTTAGGGCTTATGGTTCCCTTCCCTGAATATGCTGTACTTCCCATCTGCCAAGTTCAAACTAAGTGCTGAGAACATTGCTTCAGCTGCAGAAGCCATATTTTGGTAGAATTACATCCTTTTAGGTAAGGGATTCCTAACCTGGGGTTCACAGATAGGGTTAAGGGGAGTCCCCCAAATTCTCAAATATATAGGTTTCATAGGATTCTACTGCCTTATATGGCATGTACAGGAGGCTAATGGTTCATATCAAAGTTATTTTCTTGGTGCTATTGCTTATTTGATAACATTTGAGAGAAAAAGACTCAGTTAATATTTTTAGATTAATCTTTGAAACTTAAAATAATTCCCATACTCCAGAGTGGTTAGAGACATTTGGCTAATAGGTAAGAATAAGTACCTGCCAGCAAGTATGGGGAGCCTTTCGTTCCAAGATGTACTGAGTTAAGGGAGAAGGTTCAAGTTCATACTTGTCAAAGGGAAATTTGTCTATAACCATTGGCTCACAGTCTACACAGGAGAACCTCACAACAGGATGAGATGTTCGTGGAGGCTTAAAAAAAAGAGAAGAAAACATGAACAGGTAGCAAGCATGCCTACATTTCTGACAATTCTTCGAACTCTTTTATATTTTGTTAAATTATCACTGAGATACAGACTAAAGCTTTGAGAAATAGAATTACTAGATCTGTAGGAATCACCAAAGGCTTCTACAAAGGGTGGAAACTCAGATTTTTTTTTTTGGTACTGGGGATTAAGCCCATGGTCATTCAACCTCTAAGCAACACACCACAAAACTTAGTGCTGTGTGCATGTATGCCTCTAACCAGCTTGTATCTCATTAAGACATATGGTTATATATGGTTACAATGCACCAATAAAAATTTTTATTGAAAGCTGGGCATGGTGGCACATGCTTGTAATCCCAGTACTTGGGAGGCTGAGACAGGAGGATCACAGATTCAAGGACAGCCTCAGTAAGTTGTAAGATTCTCATCAACCTGGTGGAGACCCTGTTTCAAAGTAAAAATAAAACAGGGGTAGGGGTGTAGATCCAAGGTAATGCCTCTGGGTTTAATCTCCAGTACCAAAAAAAATTTTTTTTGAAACAGGTTCTCATTAGGTTGCTAGGTTGCTGAGGCTATCCTTGAACTGTGATCCTCCTGTCTCAGTCTTCCAAGTACTAGGATTAAAGGTGTGTATCATTATACCCAGCTGGAACTCAGATTCTTCATCTCTACTATCTACTTAGCACTGGGAAGATGAAAGGCAAATTGCAATATTCATAACTAGAATTTCAGTAAAGCAAAGCATGCTTCAAACATGTTTAAGAAGTCATTATGATCTGTAGGATAAAGCCTGAATTACAGTTCCATTTTGTGAACTCTAAACATTGCTTGACCTTCATTCCTTTGTATCACAAGTTTATTGATGGTCAAGGTATTGCTGAGAAAGAAGAATTCATGGAATATTGTAATGAGGTAATGGAAGAGCTCAAGCCACTTATAAACAAGATGAAAAACATTTAAGGTATGGGAAAGGGCAGGATAGAGATTGATAAGGAGCCAGTCACAACTTCAGGGCCCGGATGGATTTTGTCAACATTGTTTATATCCACATGCTTGTCTTGAATAACTGAAGCCAGGGATGCTTTTTGGCATCTCTGTTTGCTTGTGATACCCCAGAAAATTAATGGATAAGCCATTTTATTACCAGGCTTAGCTTTTGGTTTTTTTTTTGTTTGTTTGTTTGTTTTTTTTGCAGTACTGGGGATTGAACTCAGGGGCATTCTACCTTTGAGCTATACCCCCAGCCCTATTTTTTATTCTTTATTTTGAAACAAGGTCTCACTAAGTTTCGGAGTGCCTCACTAAGTAGCTGAGGCTGGCCGCGAACCCAGATCCTCCGGTCTCAGCCTCCCGAATGCTGGGATTACAAGTGTGCGCCACCACGCCCGGCTCAGGCTTAGCTTTTGTGACTGAAAACATAAGGGAGAAAAGGGGAGACCGCAAGGGCGTGAGAGATCTAGAAGATTAATATGAATACGACAAAATACATCCTTTCTAAAAGGGAAAATACATCATTTGCTTTTATCACTTACAAACTGACAAGATGCTAGTGTGTTGAGAAAAGTGGTCCTCAAATAAGCTTTTAAAGATGGAGGAGTTGTGGTGGCATACATCTGTAATCCCGGTATTTGGGAGGCTGAGACAAGAGGATTGCAGGTTCAAGGACATCCTTAGTAACTTAACGAGACTCTCAGCAACCTAGCAATACCGTTTTGAAAAAAAAAAGCATAAAAATGGCTGGGGATATAGCTCAGAGGTAGAATGCCACCCCCCCCCCCACACACATACACGATGGAGGAATGGTAACATGAACTATGTGTGGATTATTTGGGAATATCTTTTATTTTAAACTTACCTGATTTTAGTTTTAATTAACCTTTTTATGTGCTTTTATTGGTGCATTATGGTCTCACATCATAATGTATATCATGTTGACACTGACATACATGCATACAGCACTTGGTGCCTCCACTACCTCCTGGCTCCTCCCCTCCCATACAGAGTTCTGAGATTGACATTGGGATTTTCACATATGTACATAACGTTGATGTTAGTATTTCTAACAATGAACCTCAGTCTTCCCCCTCCCCGTCCCTTAGACCACATCTCTGGCTCCTCTGAGGTTTCTCCTCCATTATCTAGAGTCCCTCTGGTAACCCAGTTACTCCATAGTTTGCGCATATTAAAGAAAACATATGTCCCTTCAGTTTCTTTGACTGGCTAATCTCACTTAACATTATGTTATCTAGGTCCTTCCTTCTGAAATATTTCTGAATCCTTAGATTTGACAATATAAAAAGGCAATAAAGAGCCGGGCGTGGTGGCGCACGCTTGTAATCCCAGCATTTGGGAGGCTGAGACCGGAGGATCTGGGTTCGCGGCCAGCCTCAGCTACCTAGTGAGGCACTCCGCAACTTAGTGAGACTCGGTTTCAAAATAAAGAATAAAAAATAGGGCTGGGGGTGTAGCTCGGAGGTAGAATGCCCCTGAGTTCAATCCCCAGTACCGAAAAAAAAA
>PVLC010016770.1:0-15422 GCA_004027655.1 Graphiurus murinus
TATTTTTTATTCTTTTTTTTTTTTTTTTTTTTTTTTTTGCAGTATTGGGTATTGAACTCAGGGGCATTCTACCTCTGAGCTATACCCCCAGCCCTATTTTTTTTTATTCTTTATTTTGAAACCAGGTCCCACTAAGTTGCGGAGTGCCTCACTAGGTAGCTGAGGCTGGCCGCCAACCTGGATCCTCCGGTCTCAGCCTCCCGAATGCTGGGATTACAAGCGTCCGCCACCACGCCCGGCTCCCAGCCCTATTTTTTATTCTTTATTTTGAAACAGGGTCTCACTAAGTTGCGGAGAGCCTCACTAGGTAGCTGAGGCTGGCCAAGAACCTGGATCCTCTGGTCTCAGCCTCCCAAATGCTGGGATTACAAGTGTGTGCCACCACACCCAGCTGAGACCTTGTTTTAAAATAAAGAATAAAAAGTAGGACTGGGGGTGTAGCTCAGAGATAGAATGCCCCTGGTTCAATCCTTAGTATCGCAAAAAATACATTAATTAATTTTTTTTTTTTTTTTTGCGGTACTGGGGATTGAACTCAGGGGCGTTCTACCTCCGAGCTACACCCCCAGCCCTATTTTTTATTCTTTATTTTATTTTATTTTTTTTTTGGATTTTTTTTGCGGTACTGAGGATTGAACTCAGGGGCATTCTACCTCCGAGCTATACCCCCAGCCCTATTTTTTATTCTTTATTTTGAAACCGAGTCTCACTAAGTTTCGGAGTGCCTCACTAGGTAGCTGAGGCTGGCCCCAAACCCGGATCCTCTGGTCTCAGCCTCCCGAATGCTGGGATTACAAGCGTGCGCCACCACGCCCGGCTTATTCTTTATTTTGAAACCGAGTCTCACTAAGTTGCGGAGTGCCTCACTAGGTAGCTGAGGCAGGTCTCGAACCCGGATCCTCTGGTCTCAGCCTCCCGAATGCTGGGATTACAAGCGTGCACCACCACGCCCGGCTACATTAATTAATTTTAATTAAATAAATAAAATAAAGCTTAGAGCATAACCCAGAGGTAGAAGGCCCCTTGGTTCCACCCCAAGTACCATAAAACAAACAAACAAAATTTTAGATCAGCATGCAAGTCTGTGGACAGCCCCAGAGGCAAGGACTGGGCATTCTGCTCAGCACTGGGGATGCCTGGGGCAGGATCTGGCATACACTTGGTGCTTGGTAAGTGCTGGCTGAATAAGGAACCAATATGTGTCTTTTTTATTTATTTTTTAACTATCTCTTTTTGGTTGTTCACACTTTTCTTCTTCATTTAGCAGTGCTAGCTAGGCAGGCCCTCTGCCACCAGGCCAGCCCCGACCCAGTGGGGCTCTCGGTGGATGATCAGCAGTGTGCGCGCACCTGTCTGTCCATGCACGGGTCTGGGTCCCATTGTATTTCTTCTGGGACCATCAGAGGCCAAAAGAAAGGGAGAGACGGACCGAGTGTGAGTGTGTTAAGTGTTTGGATGTTGTGTGTGTTTGAGAGTGAGTGTGTGTGTGCACAGCTGGGTCTGGCTGTGTCTCTGTGCCTGTGGTTTTCTTCCCGATGAGCAGGGCGGCCTGGAATGTCCGAGTCACCAGCAACAGGAGCCAGCCTCCGTTCTGGTCTCAGGACCAGCGTGTTGGCTGACCCCTCCTCCCCGCCCTGGAGGAGGAGGGGACCCTGGCTCTGGTCTGTTGGGGGTGTGGCCAGATCCCAGAGGTCCGAAGATGGGTTTCGCTCTGGCCTGCCTTCTTCCTGCCAGGAGGAAGATGCCAGGTGGGCCGGGCCACAGGCCGCCTGTTCACTGCAGGGGAGCTGCCCAGGGCCACAGAGGCCCACAGTCCAGCCCAGGAAGCCGCAGGAGGGGCTCAAGCTTTTGGCTGTGGGAGGGCAGGTGGCCCAGCTGGCTCTGCTCTCATCCGAAGTTATTTCCTGCTAAGGATGGGAGGCGGCGGGCCTCTGTCGCCTGTCTCTGCTCCCTTGACCCAAAGCAGAGAGGACAGGGTGGCAGGGGAGAGGTCACCCTCCAAGGTTGGCCCTCCCAGACGTCAGCCCCTGGCTTGTGACTCGAGGGGGTCCTGTAACTGGGGGCTCCCTGGCCCGACAGGCAGAGTCTGAGCCCAGGGGCCCTTCGGAGAGTGGGAGGGCCCCAAAGGGGCTTGAGTGCCCTGGCCCCGAGCGAGGTGTGGAACAGGCGCCAGTCTCCACCTGGTGCCAGGTCCCCTCCCAGACCCGAGGGGTTGGCTGTGGGCCTTCTCTGCCTCCCTCCATCATTGCCTGGCTCTTCTCCCTCTGTGGGTGATAGAGACCCTGAGGGAAGCCACGGCACTAATGGAAACCAGTTAGAAAAACAGGCGGAGAGGCGGTGCTCCAGGACCGTGGGGCGGGGCCTGCTTTTCCAGAATGAAAGGTCAGGGAGATTTCAAGTTTGGAAAGAGGCCCTGCCCAGGCCTGGCCTCTGCCAAGAGGCAGCCCCTTAGGTCCTGGGCGCTCCTCGTGCCCACCTGGTCTGCCTCCCTCGGTCCCCCTTGTCCCCTCTCCCCACGTAGCTGGCGGTGGGAGACTTGTCCACACACTTGGGGCAGGGTGGAGTTCAAGGGTGAGGCCCCGCCCCCAGGGCCTGGGGAGCCTAGACTGCGCCCCCAGGGTTTCTGTGGTTGTTTTGATTTTTTTTTTCCCCCACTTTTGTCTTGAGGTTTGCTTAACTAGCAGGAGCGGGTCTGTACACAGTGAGTGCTCTGTTATTTCACATCTGTTTATGTTACTTTGTAAGTTTTCCCAGAGCTTCAAATTTGTGCCTTCAGTTGGGGGGGGCGCTCCCCGTTGCCCCGTGCTGGGGGGTCTCTCCAGAGCACATAACCCTGTCTGGGTTCAGGGACGCCTGGCTCTGCCGAGTTGTGGGCGGCCCGGGGGAGGAGAGGCGGCCCACCTCTGCCTCAGACCCTGGGGCCCTACTCCGACTCCCTTCCGCCTCCCGGGCTGGCTCCTCCAGGTCTTAAAGACACTGGGCAGCGGTCCCCATAGTGCTGTCCCCAGGGGAAGCTTGCCAAAGCCATCCTCAGCACAGGGTCAGAAGCAGAAGGGCCACCTGTGCCAGGGGCCAGCAGGTGGGAGGCAGCCGGCTCCTGTGGTCCAGCTGCTCAGGTGGGGGGGTGCCACAGCTGGGGCACAGCCTTCCCCCAACCCTGCAGCAGCCCACCAAGGGCCTCTGGTGTGACCGACACCCATGGCCTCAGGGGTCCCTACTCCAGCTCTTCCCCAAGGCTGAGCAGCCAGGGGCTGGGGCCCCTCCCCTCCAGGCCAGCCAAGGAGGGGGCAGCCGAGGGCTGCGCGGAGGGAGGGAGGGAGTGGGCGGGGCGCAGACCCGGCCCAGGGCTCCGTGATGTCACAGCGGGTGCTGAGGGGGGGTCGCTGTTTTTCTGGAGAGTTAGAGCTGGAGCGAGACAAAGCGGGCTGGGGCCCGGCCGGCAGGCGCCATGGAGCTGCCACCGAGAGTTCTGCTGTGGAAACTTGTGCTCCTGCAGAGTGAGTGCCAGAGGCTGGGACCAGGGCGTGGGAGCTGGCGGGCTGAGACGACTCCTGTCAGCCCAAGCTGCCTGTCTGGGATGGGCGGGGGTGGGTGGGCACCCCACCAGGGAAGGGGACGGGGTATGATCCCTCAGAGTTCTTGAGGGATGCTGAAACCCAGATAGTCAGAAGGTGGGGGGCTGTGGCAGCGGGGTGCCTCCCGTGGGGGTTCTGAACCCCACTCATGGTGGCGCTCAGGTCAGCCCCTCTGGGTCATCTCCCAGATGTGGGGGGTGGGTCTGAGGGGACCCCAGAACTGCCGGCCAGCAGGGTCTGTTCTGGCCCCCTCTAGGCCCCTGGGCCTGCCCTGGCTGGCCTGCTGACCCGGCACATTCCTCGAGGAGGTTCCGGGCGCTCAGCCACTTCTTTGCAGCAGGAACTTGGGCTGTGCGTGGTGGAGGGGGCTCACTCCCATGTCCACTCCTGGGCTCCAGGCCTCTGATCCTGGGGGGCTGCCTGGGCTCTCCTCTGGGCCCTCTGGTGTGGTGTGAGGGCCTCAGGACCCTCAGGACTCCTGTGGGTGGCCCTAGTGTGTGCCACCTCCAGATGAGGATGCCCCAGAGTCACGCAGCAGTGGCTCTGGTGGAAAGCGTGTGCCCAGAGCTGGTCTGCAAGGGGTTCAGTCCTGGCCCCCCCTTCACTCCCCCGGACCCTGGTTCCCCACTCCCAAAGGCAGGCACTGTCTCCACCCCCAGGCAGGGTGGCAGTGAGGGCCAAGTGGGTTGGGGGTGCCTGGCTGTGCCAACTGCAGGAGCCCCCACCCTGTGTCCCAACCGCTCCAGTTTATCCCCCTCCATGGGTTGCACGAGGGTTTATGGCCATGACCTTGCCCAGGACTGCAGGAGGGACCCGGGGGGCCCAAGAGATGGGCTGGCCGGGTGAGTGACTGGTACCCAGAGGCGCCCCTCCCCAGCCTTACTCCTTTCCTTCCAGGCTGCGCTGTCCTCCTGTCCTCAGGTTAGTGACCATCTTCCCCCAGTTGCGCGCCAGCCCTCCTCCCGTCTCCCACCTTGCCAGCTCCACAGATTCCTGTCCCCCACTGACTCCCCCTTCTCCACCAGGGCCCCCAGGGGCCCCAACAGCCGGTAGCTCGGTGGTGTCTGAATCCACGGTGAGCTGGGCAGCCGGCACCCAGGCGGTGCTGCGTTGCCAGAGCCCGCGCATGGTGTGGACCCAGGACCGGCTGCATGACCGCCAGCGTGTGGTCCACTGGGACCTCAGCGGCAGCCCGGGCGTCCCAGCGCGCCGACTGGTGGACATGTACTCGGCCGGGGAGCAGCGCGTGTACGAGCCTCGGGACCGTGGCCGCCTCCTGCTCTCGCCCTCCGCCTTCCTCCACGGCAACTTCTCGCTGCTCATCCGCGGTACGGGGGTAAAGCGGGTGGAGCCCGGGCGCTGCGCGGGGGGCGCGGGCGGGCCGAGAGGCTCACGCTGCGGTTCTCTCCCGCGGGGCGGCGAGCAGCCGTGGAGGAGGGCGACCAGGGGCTGTACACCTGCAACCTGCACCACCACTACTGCCACCTCTACGAGAGCCTGGCCGTGCGCCTGGAGGTCACCGACGACCGTGAGTGTGCCCCGCGCGCGCCCCCCGCCCCCGCCGCGGCCGCCGCTGACTGCCCCTCCCCCCGCAGCCCGGGCGGCGCGCGCGTACTGGGACGGCGAGAAGGAGGTGCTGGCGGTGGAGCGCGGGGCGCCGGCGCTGCTGACCTGCGTGAACCGCGCGCACGTGTGGACCGACCGGCACCTGGAGGAGGCGCAGCAGGTGGCGCACTGGGACCGGCAGCCGCCGGGGGTGCCGCACGACCGCGCCGACCGCCTGCTGGACCTGTACGCCTCGGGCGAGCGCCGCGCCTACGGGCCGCCTTTCCTGCGCGACCGCGTGGCGGTGGGCGCCGACGCCTTTGCGCGCGGCGACTTCTCCCTGCGCATCGACCCGCTGGAGCCGGCAGACGAGGGCACCTACTCCTGCCACCTGCACCACCACTACTGCGGCCTGCACGAGCGTCGCATCTTCCACCTGAAGGTCACCGAGCCCGTCGCGCAGCTGCCCCCGCGAGCCTCGCCCGGGAACGGCTCCGGCCCCGGGGTCGCCCCCGGCCCAGGTGCGGGTGCTCCCGTGGGAGTGGGGGCCGACTCTGGGGCCCCAGCGTGTCCCCTCCGCGCGTCCCTGATGCCCTCCTGCCCGCCTGTAGACCCCACGCTGGCTCGAGGCCGCAGCGTCATCAACGTCATCGTCCCGGAGGGCCGGGCCCATTTCTTCCAGCAGCTGGGCTACGTGCTGGCCACGCTCCTGCTCTTCATCCTCCTGCTCATCACCGTGGTCCTGGCGGCCCGCCAGCGCCGCCGAGGAGGTGAGGCCCGGGGTCTTCGCGCTGCCCCTAGGGCACTGGGCCTAAGTGCAGGGCCTTCCCGGGGAGAGCCGAGACCCCCAACACGAGTCTCTCTCTGCAGGCTACGAGTACTCTGACAAGAAATCAGGGAAGCCGAAAGGGTGAGTGCCCAGACTGCCACCCCCCGCCCGAGCCCTGTCCACGCCCCTAACCTGCCACCCCCTTCAGGAAGGACGTGAACATGGCCGAGTTTGCTGTGGCCACAGGGGACCAGGCTGCTTACAGGAGTGAGGACATCCAGCTAGGTAGGGGGACTGGGACACCCAGGCACAGGCAGGCTCCCAGCTCGGGGCTGGGAAGGCACACCTGTCAGGGGACCTCACCTTGCTCTCCCCACACCAGATTACAAAAACAACATCCTGAAGGAGCGGGCTGAGCTGGCCCACTGCCCACTGCCTGCCAAGAACGTGGACTTGGACAAAGGTGAGCACTGCGCAGGGGCCCCTGCCACCCTTCAGCCTGTCTGCTGGCACCCCATTCTCTCACTCCCAGGACCCTGCCACCTCTGCTCAGAAGTCCCTGGGAACTCCTGACAGCTCAGTCACTGTCTGCGATGGGATGGAGAAGCAGTGTAGACACCAGCTCTTCCCTTGACTTCCAGAGTTCAGGAAGGAATACTGCAAATAAAGAGACCCCAGGCTCCTGGCTGGGCCAGCAGCTCTGCCTCGGAGGACGACCCTGACCCTCACATGCTCATCACCTCCTTCCCAGCGGCTGGTCCCGCTTTCCTGGAACTTGGTCTGGACTGGCACAGAGTGGCGGCCTGCACTTCCTCTTCCAGGCGTCACCCCTATCCATCGAGCAGCGTGGGCTCCTAGGGACTCTGCCCAGTGCGGTTGCCACCCTTGCACCTGGTGGCCCTGCTGCTGACACCCACCAGCCCTCTGCCTGCTAGGAGTGGGAAGACACTCCCTTCCTCCAGGGGAGCTGCTGCGGAGCCCCAGGGGCCTTTCCTGATGGCTGGGCCCACCGTCTGCCCTTGGCAGGGACTGAGGACTCCTGCTGTTCTGGGTCACCTAGGGCTGCCCCCTTGCTCCCTTCTCTGCTCCCCACCCCTTCCTCCAGCTTGTTCTCCATCCATGAGGTGTCTTGACAGTCACTGGGTTCCATGTGACTTTTGTTACTGGGGATTGAACCCAGGGGTGCTCTGCCTCTGAGCTACACCCTTAGCCCTCTCCCCTTTTTCAAGACGGGGTTATGCTAAGTTAACAAGCACTGGCCTTGAACCTGCAATCCTCCTGTTTCAGCCTCCCAAGTACTGGAATTACAGGCGTGCACACTGCGCCCAGCTTCCACGTGACCTTTAATCCTGACACCCCTCCCTGGGCTGGAGTCTGGGGCTGGGGCCACATTTGGCTTTGGTTTGGGCTGAGGACTAGGGGGTGGGGGCGGTGAAGATGGTTCTGGTGGCCCATGCTGCCGTGTCTGACACCCACCTTTGCTCCTTCAGGGGAGCTGCATGTCATAATAAAGGCCACATCTTAATTTTAGACTTGGCCCAGGTGTGCCTCCAAAACTCCCCTTCCGATTCTTTGGGAAAGCTGAGCCCTGGGAACCCAGAGCTCTCCTAACCTCATCTGAAGTGCCACTGTTGTCCCCTGTCCTTTAAGTGGAAAGTCTGGGTCCTCCTAGCAACAGTGTCCTGGAAAGGGGACACTGGAGGTGGTTCCCCGTTGCTTGCTCCAGACGGTGAAGGAGTTTCAGTTCTCCTGAGCATTTATTTGGACATGGCGCAGGGGAGCAGATGAGGACAGCGAGGGGAGACCATTAGTCGGTTGGCCCAGTCCCCTGATGAGCAGCAGATGCCAAAATAAGATAAAAGGAGGAAGCAAGAGGAAGCAAGAAGGCTTCCCTGGGATGCTTCTGATGCTGGACCGAGCAAGAAAGGAGGCTCCGGCAGAGGAGCCCAGGGTTACAGGGCCTGGCCAACTGAGCTTTGTGCTAGTCCCCTCTGGCCAGTCACTAGCTAGGAACTGACTGTGTGTTCTTGGCACAAGCATGGGGTGGGGTTTGGGGGCTCAGAGCAGAGTGGCATAGGCCCATCCCCCACTCTGGCCCCTCCAGGGCCCTCCCAGCATCATGGGGACAGGATGGGGTGGCAGTCACCTATGGACCCACAGTGTGAAGGTGGGTAGGGATGCTGCTTGGGGAGGTGTGGCTTTGCTTGAGGGTGCACCGCCCTCCCAGCCAGCCTAGCGGCCACACTGTCACTACACAAGACCCCGCCTGTAAGAACTCAGGCTCTGACCACACACCCACCCTCCTGGCAGGAAGCCAGCCTAACCACTCAGCATCAGCACCAGGATCCAGTCCTGTCCTACAGCTTGGGCTAGGCGTCAGGTGGAGCCAGAAGGCCACTGGCCTCACACCCTGCTGTGAGTGTCCTCAGTTCCTGCCTGACTCGAAGTCCTTTGTCTGGGGCTCAGAGCAGGGACTGGCTTCCTCATTCCTTTGGCACCAACAGAGCGTCCCTGTAGGGCTGTACACTTCAAGGCTTTCCTGCCTGGCTTCCTCGGGTTACCTCTAGGGAGACTGAAGCCCCAGGGGAGAGGGTCCACCTCTAGACACAGGAGGGTAGTGGCTAAGGACTCTAGGAGTGAGGGGCCAGGAGGTAGGACTGAGGCAGTGTTGTCGGTAGGCTTGGCCTAGGCTGACTCGGGGCGGCCTCCACCCTGTACCTAGGGACTTCCATCCAATCTACAGCACTGTTGGCGCCTTTCCTTGTGCTGGCCCAGTACCTAGGGATGGTCATAACTGAGCAGATGGTAGAGTCCCTAACTCTGGACACTCCTTCTAGTGGCCTCCGGTTTTCCTCCTGGAGGGGAGGGGCAGGGAGATCCTTCAGCCCAGCAGAGCAGCAAGTGGCTGGATCCCTCTCAACTTGAGTGATGCGCAGGCTCCCCCTCGCCCTGCGGAGGGCGCCTGGCTGATATAACCCACATGGTCAGGGCAGAATTCCTTTGGCTGAGCCGCCACTGTGGCACCGCGCCTGGACGCCTCTGTGGACACCCACGTCCACGCGAGCTCCCTACCCGCGCAAGCATCGCAGTCACTTGGCCCGAATTTTCCGGATCTTTCGTGGTACCCCACAGTGGGCACACAAGCACGGGGCTGGCGGCGGGTGCAAGGTTACCAACTCGCTGGCTCGGGGCCAGACTCAAGTATCCTCAGCTTCCTGCGGCGCGCCTCTGGAATCTGGGCACCCAGGACCCCAGAGTCCTCGGGAGAGGGCGGCGAACAGGACGGGCTCAGCGAGGTTCCCCTGCGCCGCTGCGCAGCTCAGGGCTCCGGGGCGGGGCGGGGCTCTGGGCGGGGTCTTCTTCTGACAGCTTGGAGCGCGACGCGCAGGTGGGGAGGAGCTTTCCAAGGGTTCCTCCGCCTACTCCGGGGGGCGCGCCTGTCAGTCCCGGGGCCGAGACCCCAGGCCAGCGTGCGTGCCGGGGGCGATCTCCTGCGTCTGTTCCCGGAGTGCAGGACGGGACGGGTGGAGCAGGGCAAGTGGGCCAGGAGCTTGCGGGCGGGGGCTCCGCGCCCCACGCCCAGGCCCGCGCGCTCCGCCCCGCCCCGCGCCCCGCGCCCCGCGCCCCGCGCGTGCGCAGCCCCGCCCCTCCCCGCCGCGGGCGGCCGGTGACGTCAGCCCGCTCTCGGGCGCCCCCGCGGGCCGCGCGCTCAGGCGGCCGGCGGTCCTGGAACGGCGCGGCCCGAGGGGGCGGCGGGCAGCGGCGGCCCTGCGTGCTGCGTCCGTCGCGCCCGCTCCTGGGCGGCGGCGGATGGGCGGCCGCGGGCCGCGGGGCAGCGGCCGGGGCGCGGGCGGGATCCGGGGGCGCGCAGGGGCCTTGGCGCGGCCGGGCGGGGCGCGGGCCGGCGGGCGGGGAGCGCGCCCCGCGTCCGAGCCGCGGGCCGGGCCCTGAGCGCCGGGCGGGCCCACGCCGCCGCCGCGCCATGGCGGAGACCAAGATCATCTACCACATGGACGAGGAGGAGACGCCGTACCTGGTCAAGCTGCCCGTGGCCCCTGAGCGCGTCACGCTGGCCGACTTCAAGAACGTGCTCAGCAACCGGCCCGTGCACGCCTACAAATTCTTCTTCAAGTCCATGGACCAGGACTTCGGGTCAGTGGGCCGCGCGGCCTGGGCGGGCGCAGGAGGACACCTGTCCGCGCCAGGCAGGGCTTGGGATCTGGACTGTCAGAGAGCCCAGGGCGCCCGCCACCCAGCCGCGCCTCCTCGGGCTGTGGGCAGGGCCTGGGTCTGCACCGCGGCACTGTGGTGGCCCTTGTCGGTGTGCGCACCCGCCTGTGTGCCACGCTGGGGAAATCGGGGCTAGGACTGCCAGGCGGGAGCTCTGGACGAGAGGCAGGCCGGGCCCTGACTTCCTGACCGACCCCGGAGCCCTGCCAGTCCACCCCAAACCTGAAGCCGGAGCTCTTGGTCCTTCCGGACCCATGGGAAATCTGGACTCAGGGCTGGCCTGAGGGCATTTGGTTCATGGGGGCCGGGGTCGGGGAAGTGTCAAGCAGATAGGAGTTGGGCAAATTGGTCCTAGCACCCAGTGGGTTCCCTAGTTGGGATGGGGGATGTAGGGTGGGTGGGAAACTGACACGACTGTTGAGCGTTCACAGAAGTTTCTGGAGCTTAGGGTAGACCGCTCCTGATTCCCTCCTCCAGTTCTCCATGACAGAGCAGAGGTCAAGGGCCACCTTGCCCTGCCCTGAGGTTTCTGGTTGTGGGGCCGGGTTCCTCCAGAGCCACACAACTCTTGTGTTCCTGGGGATCCAGGTGGTCTACTGGGCTAGGCCAGCATCTGAAACCTGGAGAAGGGACTTCCCACTCATGTTGAGCAGGGCCTCTGGGACAGAGACCAGGAGACGACTGTGCACTGGGGCCTGACCCGTACAGCCGCGGTAACCTGAGTCCCTGCTCAGCAACACTGTGGGGGGGTCACCCAGGCCCCATGGGCCAAGCAGGTGTGCCAGCTGCCCTCAGGCAAGCAGTGTCCTTGTGTGTGGCCACGTCTTGGGACTTTGACATTGAGGCCATTTCCTGGATTCTGTGGCTGCATGGGCCCTGGGCAGCCCCAGGTCAGGCCAAGTTGGGCTGCTCTGACTCTTGGACAACTGGTCCCTCTTGCCCTCCCAGCCCCTGTCACAGGGAGAAGTGGGGTAAGGGGTGTCCTTGGAAGTCCGGAGAACAGTGCTCCTGCCACCTGAGGTTGGGGCCCCTGGGTGCTCGAGGTTGGGGCCCCTGGGTGCTCGAGTCTGGCCTGCTTTCCTCCCCTGACTGGGTGCCCTCTCACCATCTCTTTACTCCTTTGAGCCTGAATGTCTCCGTATGGGGTGTGTGAAAGGGTGCTTCAGTTTTTAACTTATTACTTTAGCAAAAATTACCAAAGTTACAGATGCTCTTCTGTGTGCATCTTGCCACCACGGAGTGTGTGGCCGGGAGCATGCCTAGCCCCCAGGTTGCCACCTGCAGCCACGCTCGGCCGCTCCTGACTCACTGGCGGCTGCCTGGGAGCAGAGACAGCCCAGCCCCCCTGTGCACCTGGCCGAGCTGCACCTGCTGGGTGGACTTGGAGAACCTCACATGCCCCGACTGAAGAAGGAATGGGCAGATCTGGGCCTTGGGCAGGCTTGGGAATGGCCGGGGTGGGGGGCAGGAAGCAGGCAGAGCTTAGAGGCAGAGCTTGGAGGCCTCAGGTACCTGGGAGAGCTGGGACAGGGGTAGGTCGGAGGTCCAGGCTGGGCTGAGCGTGGCACTTGAACAACACATGAGCAGACAGGACGAGGCCTCACCTCGTGTCCTCCCTGCACTTTGATGTCCTGGTGGCCTCAGGAGCCTGGAAGAGGACCCCCATTAGCTGCTTCCCCCCTCTCCTCCCAGAGGCTGTAAGTCTGGGTCTCCCGCCCCAACCAGTGTGGGCCAGCCCGGGCTTCCTTCAGTCTCTGCTCCAGATCTCAGCTGGCCACTGGTAAGGAGCAGAGCCTGCCCTGGCCTGGGCCCGCTTGCCACATTACCTCTGGCCAAGCGGTGAACGTCCATTCACATCCCCCTTTCCAAATAGGTTTGGGGCAGGGCCTCTGGCAGGCCCCTCAGAGGAGCCCAGTGTGTGGTCTGGTGATTGTCTGTGCAGGGTGGGGCTGAAGCAGACAAGTAGGGGACTGGCGCTTGGTTCTCGTGGCTGAAGGCACTGATGCAGGCCTGTTGGCTCAGGTCGGGCGACCCAGGCCCTGACCCCTGGTCTCCTGCCAGCGGGGCTGCGTGGGGCTCCTGGCCAGTTGAGCTGACCCTTCCTGGCCGTGCCACCTGGGTCAGTGCTCCGCCCCTTTGTGCCCACATGCCCATGGTGTGGAGAATCCAGATAGTTGTAGTGCATGCCAGGCTGTGGGGGCACTGAGGCCCACGATGAGCTGGGGGCCGGACACTCGACAGGAGGTTCTGGTGGGCTCAGGGGCTGGGCAGCAGGTGCCTGCCAGCTGGTGCTGCAAGGTCGAGGAGGAGCCTGACCTGCGGGGCTCTGCGCCTCTGCCTGTGCCGCTCACTCTGCCCACTGTCTGCCCCAGGGGCGGGTGCACTTGGAGCCTGGCCTGGGGAGTGTCTGGCCCCTGGGAGCCCAGGGTCCTTCCCGGCCTTGAAGCAGATTCCTCCCTTGGTGGGTTACGGGGGCGGCAGGCGGAGCCCGCGGTGCACCCATGAGTTTGAGGTTAACCCGGATCTCCTTAGGAATCCTGAGGTTGGGAGCAAATGCCAGCAGGGGGTGCCCTGAGTGGCCACCCTGCGCAGGAGTCAGGGAGGCTACTTCTGAGGCAGTCCTTCACCCCAGAGGCCGGGGCTTCTGGGAGGCTGGGCTCTGGCCTCCAACCTCCACCCCTCATCCCTGTCGTGCTCCTGGGAGGTTACGCTGGCAGCTGTGGGCAGCGTTACACACCCCAGCCGAGCCCACTCCTGCCCTCTGCCCTGGGGCTCTGGCACCTGCCCCCATCTAGCTGGGGTGGGAAGAGCCAGGCTCCCCTTGGGGTGGGGTAGCCCCCAGCCCCTCACCCTTCTGCTGCCCTGGGGCTGACACCCAGAGAGAAGGCAGGACTTGGGGCCCTCTCCTCCAGCTGGGGAGAGCAGGGGAGCAGCCCTGGGGCAGCCCCGGTCAGCTCGAGGTCCCAGCTGGGTTGTCAGCAGAGTGGGGCTCCCTGAGCATTGGGCGGGGGGAGCCAGGCTCCCTGCTGTGGTGCTGGGGTTGCGCCTCTGTTCCCCACGGTGAGTCAGACAGGGCTGGGGCCTGGGTGCGGCGGGAGAGAGGCTGCCTGGGCTCCTTGGGCCTTCGTGGGTTGAGGCAGGTCTCCTGCCGGAGCCTCTCTTGTGTCAGGCTCCTGGGAGGCCGGGTGCTTGCTGTGCCACGGGCTCATCATCTGCTGTGTGCAGACCCCAGGGTCCCCGAGGGCTCCCCTAGCCCACTCTTGGCCGCCTGGTGTGGGTGGTGACAGCCCTCCTGTGGCCTTCTCGGCCCCTGCCTGGTGCGGAGTTGCAGCCTCTTCTGGGGTGTGGCTTTGGAGTGGAAACAGTAGGCCCAGGGAAGGTCCTGGAAATGGCTCTGACTCTCCAGCTATCGGCATTGGGCTTTCGGGGGGAACCTGGAGGCAGGGACAGGACCTAGAGGGCTGGTGGGGTGGGCCCTCCTCCTGGGCGGGCCCCCTCTCTGCCATCGACTTTGCCCAGTGGGTGGGCCAGGGCCTGGCTTCCTGGGTGGGGTGGGGGGCTAGCTCTGTAGACTGCTGCCCAGGACAGGCTGGTCGAGGTGGCCTGGAGCGGCAGCAGGGCGGCCCTGCCTGGCGTCATGCCCACTGGGCCACGAGGCTGCTTCCTGCCAGGTGCGCGTCCAGGCCCAGCTCTGTCTCCCAGCTCCTGTTTCTCTGCTGGGCCAAGCCCCGGGTGTGGAAAATCCCACTGTGCTTGGCAGGGCTAAGTGCCAGAGGGTGGGGTATCTGGGCCCTGGAGGCCACATTTGGGGTATCTGGGCCACAGCCCCTGCCCAGGCACCCTCCCCAATCCTTGACCCCAGGTCATTTTTTTTTTTTTTTTGGGTACTGGGGATTGAACTCAGGGGCATTTTACCTCCAAGCTACACCCCCCAGCCCTATTTTTTTATTCTTTATTTTGAAACAGGGTCTCACTAAGTTGCGGAGTGCCTCACTAGGTAGCTGAGGCTGGTCAAGAACCCGGATCCTCCGGTCTCAGCCTCCCAAATGCTGGGATTACAAGCGTGCGCCACCACGCCCGGCTCCCAGGTCATTTTTGAACCCTGACTGGGGCATCTGGTCTCCTTCCCAGTTCAAGCTGCCTGACCCTTCATACCCCGCTTGGTGCCTTGTCCCCCCACCCCAGTCCACCTGGCTAGGGGCAGCATTAAGACAGGGCAGAGCTGGACACGGCTTTGTGGGTGTGTCCAGGGCCTGACTCTCTCTGTCCCTGGGTGGTCTCTGGTCTTTTCTTTTTTTTTTTGCGGTACTGGGGATTGAACTCAGGGGCATTCTACCTTCGAGCTACAGCCCCAGTCCTATTTTTTTTATTCTTTATTTTGAAACCGAGTCTCACTAAGTTGCGGAGTGCCTCACTAGGAAGCTGAGGCTGGCCGCGAACCCGGATCCTCCAGTCTCAGCTTCCCGAATGCTGGGATTACAAGCGTGCGCCACCACGCCCTGCGCTGGTCTCTGGTCTTGAGGTTAGTAGGACCCAGGACCCTTGAGAGTTGGGCAGCCTAGCACCTAAGGTCTGCTTGTCTTCCTGGCTGGACAGACGAGCCAGGGGACAGTGGGCTGCACTTCGGGCATGTCTTCTCTGCCAACCAGACATATGTGGCAAAGGTCTGACCATCCCACATCTTGCTAAGGCCAGCTCTGACCAGGCTTTACTCCGGACTGGGGGCTGCAGGCATGGAGCAGGGCAGGGTGCACCTCATGTGGGCCAGGACCCCATGGGTGCTCAGGAGACGCGAGGACATGCAGCAAGGGGGTGGGGTGGCAGTGTGAACGGCTTGGGACCTGTTCCTCAAGGTACCAGTGGGGATCTGAGTGCAGGGTGGTGTTGGCGGGAGGGTTCTTCTGGAAAGGGCTGTGGGGCGCAGCTGTGCGGTGCACGGTGGACTCAGGTGAGGGGTAAGAACAGCCAAAGTGGAGCCCTGGGCGCCTGGGTGGGCGGAGCTGCTGACCCTGAGACAGAGGCTGGGGACGGGCCGTGGAGGGGCTCTGAGTGCCGCAGGGCCGGGAGGGAGGTGGTGGGGTGGCCAGGAAGGGCATGAGGTTGGAGACTGGCCTGGAACGGAGACAGGGCCAGCGAAGGGGAGGGAGGCCAAGAGGCCAGGCGCTCGCCAGAAGCCCTTTGCCCATCTGTCCACATCCCCCAAGGCTGGAGCTGCCACTAGAGGTGAATGGGCTGGCCCTCCATGGTGTCCACAGCCACTGTCCAGTGCCAATGAAGGGTGACCAGCTTGTCTAAGAAGAGGG
>PVLC010016770.1:15522-29502 GCA_004027655.1 Graphiurus murinus
GTAATCCCAGCATTCGGGAGGCTGAGACCGGAGGATCCGGGTTCGCGGCCAGCCTCAGCTACCTAGTGAGGCACTCCGCAACTTAGTGAGACTCGGTTTCAAAATAAAGAATAAAAAATGGGGCTGGGGGTATAGCTCGGAGGTAGAATGCCCCTGAGTTCAATCCCCAGTACCGCCAAAAAAAAAACAAAAAAAAAAAAAAAAAGAAGAGGGCGTGCTGGGTGGGGCACCCAGATGTGACATTTGTGGCATGGGGGCCGCTGCAGGCTGCAGGCCTGGGACAGGGGTCTCACACTTCTCCTGCCGGCAGGGTGGTGAAAGAGGAGATCTTTGATGACAACGCCAAGCTGCCCTGCTTCAATGGGCGTGTGGTTTCCTGGGTGAGTGTGGTGGTCCACTGGGAGGCCCCTGGGGGTGTCTCTGTGCTGCCCTGCAGGGGCTCAGATGGGGAGGTGGGGAGTGTAGGACTGGGTGAGGGGAGGGCAGAGGGGCTGCTCACCTGTGCCCTGGGCACCCAGTACTTGGGAGGCTGAGACAGGAGGATCGCAGGTTCTTGGCCAGCCTCAGCTACTTCTTAGAGGTAGAATGCCCCTGGGGTCAATTCTCAATACTGAAAAAAGAAAAAAAAGGACTTGGGGTATAGCTCAGAGGTAGAATGCCCCTGGGTTTAATCCCCAGTATTGCAAAAAAAAAAAAAAAAAAAAAAAAAAAAAAAAAGCCAGTATCCTGAGCCCTCTCCTCCCTCCACAGCTGGTCCTGGCGGAAGGTGCTCACTCAGACGCAGGGTCCCAGGGCACTGACTGCCACACAGACCTGCCCCCACCCCTCGAGCGGACCGGGGGCATTGGGGACTCCCGGCCCCCCTCCTTCCAGTAAGGACTCGGGCTGAGCCCTGCCCCTCTACGTGCCTGCTGCCCACTGCCCGCCTGGGAGGAGGAGCTCAAGGGAGAGGGACGTGGAGAGGGCCATCTCTCCCCTGTTGTTGCTGGGGGAGGGAGAGGGCATCTGAGACTCAGAGCCTGACCTGCCCGTCCGCCCCTCGTCTGTGCAGCCCAAATGCAGCCAGCAGCCGCGACGGCATGGACAATGAGACCGGCACGGAGTCCCTGGTCAGTCACCGGAGGGAGCGAGCCCGACGCCGAAACCGCGAGGAGGGTACTGTGGCTCTGTCTGCCCAGCCCTGGACCCCACGCCTCCCGGGGACCCCGTGTGTGCCCACTCCCTGCCAGTACCCCACAGTGCCCTGACCAGTGGAGGCCCCTGGGCAGAGGCCCAGGCCTGGCCAGCCCACCACCTGACCACCCTACTGGCTCCCAGCCCACAGGCGCCCGAGGGTGTGCGTGCTGCCCTGGCCCTGCCACCTCTGGCCTGTGCTCAGCCCCACCCTGCTCCTCTCACAGCTGCCCGGACCAATGGGCACCCAAGGGGCGACCGGCGGCGGGAGCTGGGGCTGCCCCCGGACAGCACGTCCACCGCACTGAGCAGCGAGCTGGAGTCGAGCAGCTTTGTCGACTCGGACGAGGAGGACAACACGAGCCGGTGAGGTGGCCGGTGCATGTGTGTCTGCTGTGGCCGGCTGGCTACTCCACCCCCGACCCTGACCTCTGACCCTGTCCCCCCAGGCTGAGCAGCTCCACGGAGCAGAGCACCTCATCCCGGCTCATTCGGAAGCACAAGCGCCGACGGCGGAAGCAGCGCCTGCGGCAGGCAGACCGGGTAGGCAGTGGCGGGTGGCCTCCGGGTGCCCCTGCCCTGCGCAGCGGGCGGCCCCTTACTCCATCCCTCCGCAGGCCTCCTCCTTCAGCAGCATCACCGACTCCACCATGTCCCTGAATATCATCACGGTCACGCTCAACATGGGTGAGGCCACGCGGGCGGCAGGTGTGCTGGGCTGGGCTCTGGGTCTGGGGGCGGGGTGGGCCGCTCACTGCCCCTCCCCCAGAGAGGCACCACTTCCTGGGCATCAGCATCGTGGGCCAGAGCAACGACCGGGGCGACGGCGGCATCTACATCGGCTCTATCATGAAGGGCGGCGCGGTGGCCGCCGACGGCCGCATCGAGCCGGGCGACATGCTGCTGCAGGTGGGCATGGGGCCTGGGAGCCTGGGGCTGAGTCGGCCCCGCCCTCCAAGCTGACTCGTGACTCCGGCCCCCAGGTGAATGACGTCAACTTCGAGAACATGAGCAACGATGACGCTGTGCGGGTGCTGCGGGAGATCGTGTCCCAGACCGGGTGAGGGGGGCACGAGGGTGGGGGGCTGTGGGGCAGGGCAAGGGGGACTGGCTTGGAACCTCACCCCACACCGCCCTTCGCAGGCCCATCAGCCTCACGGTGGCCAAGTGCTGGGACCCAACGCCCCGGAGCTACTTCACCATCCCGAGGGGTGAGTGACCTGGCCAGGTGGGCGGGGAGGGAGGGGCACCGGGCCGCCTGAAGGGCTCTCTCCTCCGTGCGATGTGCCCTGCCTTCCCCGACCCTGTCCATCTGTCTGTCTGTTGCCATGCAACGGCCGCCAGCTGACCCGGTGCGGCCCATCGACCCTGCCGCCTGGCTGTCCCACACGGCGGCGCTGACGGGCGCCCTGCCGCGCTACGGTACGAGCCCCTGCTCCAGTGCTGTCACTCGCACCAGCTCCTCCTCACTAACCAGCTCAGTGCCCGGCGCACGTAAGTGGCAGCTCCTGAGAGCCCTGCAGGAAACCGAGGCCGGGGCCCCGGGGCTCTTGCTGCCGCGTCTGCCCCCACCCCCTGCCCTGAGGCATGGAGGGCCGAGCTGGGGCGGGGGGGCAGAAGGCCTGTGTGGCCCCACTCTGCTTTTCTGCCACTAACACGACTAACAGTCCCGAGCTCGAGGGGGAGGCGCCTGGCCCACTTGGGGCACTGGTTGGCCGGGTGGGATAGTGTTGCCCTGGTTTGGGCCCTGGACCCTGGTGAGAGGTGTCTGCAGGTCTGGGATGAGGTCTGCTTCCCGCCGCCCGCTGCCGCGCCCTCCTGACTCCAGAGGTGGCCCTGCCTGTGGGTGGCTCGTGGGGCTGAGGGTCGTGCCTTTCAGAGCTGGAGGAGGTGCCGCTGACGGTGAAGAGCGACATGAGCTCCGTGGTGCGGGTCATGCAGCTGCCTGACTCAGGGCTGGAGATCCGAGACCGCATGTGGCTCAAGATCACCATTGCCAATGCTGTCATCGGTGAGGCCCTTCGGGTCCTGCCTGCAGGGCCCCATGGAGGGAGGGGCGCGGGACGCGGGGCCAGTGGCCCAGAACCTGCCAGCTTGACTCCCATTGTGCGGCCAGGGGCGGACGTGGTCGACTGGCTGTACACCCACGTGGAGGGCTTCAAGGAACGGCGGGAGGCGAGAAAGTATGCCAGCAGCATGCTGAAGCACGGCTTCCTGCGGCACACCGTCAACAAGATTACCTTTTCTGAGCAGTGCTACTACGTCTTTGGGGACCTGTGCAGCAGTGCGTGGGGGGCTATGGATGGGGTTGGGGGGTCAGGGGCCCTCAACCCGCCCTCACCCCCTTCTCTCCTGCCAGATCTTGCAGCCCTGAACCTCAACAGCGGCTCCAGCGGAGCCTCAGATCAGGATGCCCTGGCCCCACTGCCCCACCCGGCTGCACCCTGGCCTCTGGGGCAGGGCTACCCCTACCAGTACCCGGGGCCCCCGCCCTGCTTCCCGCCCGCCTACCAGGACCCTGGCTTTAGCTACGGCAGTGGCAGCGCTGGCAGCCAGCAGAGTGAAGGTGAGAGCTAGCCGGGAGGCCCTCTGCTGCCGCCTGGCTCTGCTGTCCCGCCGCCACTTCCCTGCGTGCTCCTGCCTTGTGCTTGGGCCCAGCGGGCTGTGTCCTGGGAGCCAGCATGGGGGCACGGAAGAGTCCAAAGGGGGTGGGCCTGGGTGGGGGGCTCAGGGAGCCTGCAGGCCCTGGTGGGGGTGCCTCGTGGATATAGGGCTGGTGTTTGAGGTCTGGCAGAGGCAAGAGGCCAGGAGATGTTGCGGCAGAGGGGGCCGGGGGTGACGGGGGCATCAAGCAGGTCACACTCCAGGTCCCAGGATATGGGAGGACACCGCCCCCTCAGCACCTGCAGCCAGCCAGGAGCCAGGTGTGAACTGTGGCAGCACAGACCCCCGGGGGGGAGGCTGGGAGGACAGGAGTCCCTGAGGCTACGTGGGCACTGTGAGGCCAGCAGCCACGCCCGCAGGTTTAAGGAGAGGCAGGCAGCCAGCCCCGAGGACCTGGAGGATGGGGAGAGGAGAGGGGCAGGAGGGGGGCGGTGCCCGAGGGCAAGCTGTCGGGTTTCTGGGAGCGCTGGACAGGCTCTTGAGCCCACCCAAGCCCAACCCGGCCCACGGTCAGGCCTAGCTGGCGGCTCCTGTGAGCGCGGGCCTGCTGTGTAACTCATGCTATCCCTTGCTTTGTGCTGAGCAAGCCTTAGACTGAAGGACTAGCGG
Source organism: Graphiurus murinus (assembly GCA_004027655.1). Classification (NCBI taxonomy): domain Eukaryota; kingdom Metazoa; phylum Chordata; class Mammalia; order Rodentia; family Gliridae; genus Graphiurus; species Graphiurus murinus. The sequence continues at coordinate 19,969 of PVLC010016770.1, forward strand.
AGTGGACCCTCGGGCCCGGTAAGCCAGGGTCCCCCCCGGCGTCCCTCTCGGTGCGTCCCCAGCCGGCCTCCTCAGGTGCCCACCTGGGAGCCCGGAACAGGGGTTGAGCCAATTAGCCGGCCAAGGCCCAGGGGCTGGGTGGACAGTGGGCCTTTGGGTGGGTGCCTCAGTTTCTCCGCTGCTAGACCAGCCCTCGGTTGAAGCATTGGGTGAGGTGTGGGCGCCCAGCCAGCGCTGTGTCCCCGTTGCCTGCTGCTGCCCCCCTTGCCTCTGCAGCTGCTCCTGCTTCTTGGGGCGGGAGCTGCCCTGCCCTGCGTGTGCATGGCTGCCCACACTCCACCCGCAGAGGCCCTTCGGTCCTGCCCCGCTGCCTGGGAGCAGCGGGCGACCCAGAAGTGGCCAGGCCTGCTGCTGACCCTGTCGTCCCTCACTCCCCTCTCACCTCAGGGAGCAAGAGCAGCGGGTCCACCCGGAGCAGCCGTCGGGCCCCTGGCCGAGAGAAGGAGCGCCGGGCGGCCGGAGCCGGGGGCAGCGGCAGCGAGTCCGACCACACGGTGCAGAGCGGGTTGGGAGGTGCCGGCTGGCGGGAGCGTCCGGTCAGCCAGCTCAGCCGTGGCAGCAGCCCTCGCAGCCAGGCCTCGGCCGTTGCCCCGGGGCTCCCCCCACCGCATCCCCTGGCAAAGGCCTACACGGTGGTGGGCGGGCCCCCAGGGGGGCCGCCTGTCCGGGAGCTGGCCGCTGTGCCCCCAGAGTTGACAGGCAGCCGCCAGTCCTTCCAGAAGGCCATGGGGAACCCTTGCGAGTTCTTTGTGGACATCATGTAACCTGTGGCCAGTGCCTTCAGCCCTGCTGCGGCGGGGCCCAGGCCAGGGGGCGGTGGGAGCAGGCTAAAGACAATGGTCTGACGCAGCCGTGCTGCTGTGATCTGGACTTGCAGACCCCCATGGGAGACCCTCTCTGTCCTCGGGCAGACCTGGCCTGGTCCCTCGGTGTGGTCCTCAGGGACCCTCTGCCCCCTCCTGTGGAGGTGACCTCCCTCTAGGACGAGGAAGGCTCTTGAGCCCCTGCTGTCCCTGCTCTCCCAGAGCTGTGCACAAGACCCCAGCCTGAACAGGGCTGCCCCCGCCACCATCGGCCTTGCCCTCGGGCCCAGGTGGGCTGCCTTCAGGGTTGGATGGAGCCCAGGCCCCCCGGCTGCCCACAGTGTGGTCTAACTTATTTATTTATTGCCGGCCTGCCTGCTCTGGGGCGGCACATGGTCAGCTATCCCCGTCGCTGCCCGGGTGGACAGTGTGCATGTTCTCCCTCTCCTCCTGGGAACAGGAGTGTGTGGAGGATGGTCGGCGGAGGCCTGGGGGCAGAGCGCCCTGCACCTTGCCTTGGCTGGAGTCGAGGGCATTGGTGTGCGCAGCTGCTGCAGGGAGGAGGTCTTGGGGAGGGTGCCTGCCTGGCCGTCCTTGGGGGTCACCCACCCTAATGCAGCTGCCTTCCTGGCACATTCGGCCCCCACTCTTCTGCGCTGTAGATACTGTGTCAAAGTCGAGCGTCTGGGTAGTTCACATAGAGCTGCTTCTGTGTAAATGCTATTTTAAACACTAAAAAGCGTTTAATTTTATGGGACTGTTGTGTGGCCTGTGTCCCTTCTTCTCTGGTTGGGCTGCCTCAGGATTCAGGCCTGCGGGGGGCGCATCTAAGTTAGCTGACCCTCGATCTCTGACTCCGTCCTGCTTCAGACCTTCAGTCCCGCTTCTCTGAGAGTCTCTGTCCCTGGTGCTGGCGGGCAGCCTGGCGGGCAGCGGGGTCCTGGCAGGCAGTGTTCTGTCCTTGGTGCTGGCCCCAGACTCCAGGGGTCCTGGCGCTGGCCATGGTGCTGACCCCCAACTCTGCCTGGGCGCTGTCCACGGTGCTGGCACTGGGCACGACCCCCCACACACACACACCACACACACACACCAGTGTGGTCTGGGCCAGGAAGAGAGGAGGCCCCTCCTCCCCTGTGCAGGGCTCTGACTTGCTGGCCCTCCTGTCCTGGGCCCCTGCCAGGGCCTAGCCTCCCACTCCTGCAGCCCTGCTGTGCTGGGCGTGGCCACAGGGGCTGCCCTGTCTGGCCAGGGCTTTCCTGCGGTTGCGATGTGGGTGACCTTCTGGGACGGGGGGCCAGGTCACCTCATCGGGCCTTGGTTGGGGCTTAACGGGGACCAGGCCAAAGCCTGCCTCTGAGGCCCTGGGCTGAGGTCACGGGCTTCTCCTGCATGCTGCACTGGGGTGGCCACGGTGAGCAGATAGTACGGGTTGGGGTCTGGACTGGAGAGTCTCAGCGGGGACAGTCGGGACGCTGGGGGATCTCTACTAGGGCTGCTTTGAGGGGGTAAGGTCACTGGGTCGGGGGTCCCTCATTGTTTCCCTGAGTTCCCTCCCTGCCCCCACTGCCACCCCCAGCCCTGGCATCTCCAGGGCTCTCTCCCAGGAAGAACCCGGGGGTGTTGAGCTCTGGCCTCCACAGGAGCAGGTAGCACTTGGGCAGGTAAACGGCGGCCAGGATGCTCAGGGCACAGAGGAGGATGGCGCCCATGTGCACGGCGGGCTGGTAGGTCACCTGCACGTTGGTAAGGAGGGGCACGAAGGAGACCCAGGTGATGAAGTAGGCTAGAGTAGCGAAGGTCAGGCCCCGGGCTCCGTTGTAGTGGCCAGGCCGGCTCTGCACCAGGAAGGTGCCCAGGAAGCAGAGGAAGGCCAGCGTGGCGTTGGTGATGTGCACCAGGCCCAGGCTGACCCACGAGCGCATGGAGCAGTGCACCAGTGCCTCTGTGGGCAGCACCCGCCAATCCGTCACCACCTCGGGTGGGAAGGCTGCCAGGTACCAGGCACATAGTGCTGCCTCCACCAGAACGGCCAGCAGCACCACCAGCCAGGCCCAGAGCCCCTGCAGGTGGCTGCACAGCCAGGCTGCCCAGCTCGGCGGCAGTTCCGACTCCACGAAGGTCTCAGCTGCCTTCAGGAAGAGCGTGCTCAGGCAGCCTGTGAGCGGGAGGTGGGCTAGTGGCTGCTGGGCCTGGCAGCTGACAGTGCCTGGCTGGCCTGGGAACAGGAGGACGCTGAGGCAAACGAGGCCCAGGCAGGCCAGGCCAAAGCAGGCCAGCAGCCCCCCCGAGGCCTGAACCAGCGGGCTGTCCCGGTGGTGGACAAAGAGCCCCAGGGCGCCCAGCACCAGGCCCAGCAGCAGGCCCAGCAGCAGGAGCAGCAGCAGTATGGCGGGCTCCCCCCATGCCAGGAACCTGGGCCTGCGGGGGAAGCAGCGTGTGCTCCGCTCTGGGGACCACTCGTCCTGGCCACACTTGCTGCAGGTGAGGTCGTCTGCAGGATGGGAAGAGAAAAGGGGTGCTGGGGGCCGGTGCTGGGGTCACAGGCTCCCTCGTCCGGCCCCGCCGTGGACTCTGGACTGAGTGTTGGAACCCTCCCCAGGCGGTACGTTTCTGTTCCCCCTGTGCCCACTGTGCAGACCCTTGCGAGGAAGGTGGCTCACCTTGACTCTGCCGGTAGCTGCCGGCCTCGCAGTCCACGCAGTCGTAGCAGCAGGAGTGGAAGCCTTTCACGCGGCGCACCTGGCCCTCTGAGCACTGCCGGGAGCACTGGGATACCGGCACCTGGCGCGGGGCTCGGTATGGCTCCGCTCATGGGGTGCCCTCCCAAGACCCCTCCCCCAAGGCTGAGCCTGTCCGCAGTTTCCTTGGGGCTGGGCCCGCCTCCTTGCACTCACCTGGTTGCCAGTGGTGTGCCAGGACATCTTGGAGGGGTAGAGCCCGAGGCTCCCGTTGAAGGTGCCCACGGTGAGCAGCTTGGGCAGCGACCTCCGCCACACCCACATCTTGAGGTTGTACTCCATGTTCACGGTCCCGCTGTTGTCATACTGCAGCGTCAGGCCGCGCGCGTGGAAGTTCATGTTGTACATCTTCTCCAGGAGCTGGGGGTGGGAGGAGGGGTGGGGCAGGGCTGACCCAGGAGCCACCTCTAGCCAGGATGGGTTTTGGCTCTTCCTAGAAGCCCGTGCTCATGCAGGGCCGGCTAGAGCCCACCCTCACCTGCCAGGGCCTCACAGGCTCCTGTGCGGGGCAGCTGGAGGCATTGCACTGCAGGGTGTTGTGGAGGGCCTGGGCCACGCTGTACACGGCTGCGTAGGTGGCAAAAACCTGGTGGTGTAGCTGCCCAGCCGACAGGTTCTGCAGGAGCCCGGTTGACAGATTCCGCAGAGTGATTTGGTCACACTGTGGGCAGCGTGGCCCCACCACCTGCTCCTCGAGGTCCGGCTCAGCATACAGCGAGGCGCAGAAGGCCGGGTCAGCCGCCAAGGCCAGGCGGGTCTCCACGTAGTGAGAGAACTCGGGCAGCAGGGCCCCCTGCTGCAGAAAGCCCAGCACGGTGCCTACGTTGACAATGTCGGGCAGCGTCATGACCAGGTCTGAAGTCAGCCAGGCCTCGCTGGCCACCCACACCTTGCGCGAGAGGTTGTGGCGGATGCTGTACTGGAAGAAGGTGCGGGCAGCGAGGGAGGAGGCGAACAGCACCACCACCTGCACGCTGCTGTGGTTCAGCTGCTTCAGCACCTCCAGCACCTTGGTCGGCTGCTGGCCGTCAGCCTGCGACAGCGGCACCAGGCCCTCGTGTGCAATGCAAATGCCCTGTGCATTGGCCAGGCTCGAGAAGATGCTCAGGCCCTCCCGGCCATACTCGTCCTCGCTGCCCAAGGCCGCCACCCAGTTCCAGCTGAATCTCTGCAGCAGGTTCACGATGGCCTCCAGCTGCACCCGGTCACTGGGTACCGTGCGGAAGAAGGACGGGAAGGTCTCCCGGTTGCTCAGCCGATCCATGCTGGCACCGTAACTGACCTGCAGTGGCCAAAAGACACCTCCTGACGCGAGGGCTGCCACGGGCAGGGCCGACCGAGGGGACGCAAGGCCCGGGAACCCACCTGTGGCATGAGAAAGAAGCCGAAGAACTTGCCCGTGATGAGGGCGAGCTCGGACGAGTGGGGCCCGATGACCGCCAGCACACGGGGCTGGTACTGCGTGTAGTTGCAGTAGGCGGCGATGCTGCGGCTGCCTGCCTTGGCCAGGAACATGAGGCTCGGCTTCATGGTGGCCATGGGCTCTGAGCACGTGTCGAAGAGGTCGTAGCCCAGGCGCAGCCCGGGCAGCAAGGTGGACCTGTTGTTGACCTCCTCCACGGCCATCTTCATGGCCATCGCGAGGAACAGGCCAAGGGACGAGAACCTGAAGCCACACAGGGCCTCAGGTGGCCGCCACCTCATCCCCAGCTCCAGAGCCCCACAGACCTGCGCACAGCCGCCCAGGGCACCCCCCCCCAGCCGCCCCTGCCATACTTGGTGCATACGAGGCTGCTGGGCCGTGTCCTGTGGCGGAGGGTTTCCTCATCGACTGAGCCCAAGGGGAAGAGCCCACCCAGCATGTAGTCCCCTTGCATCCTGAGTTGCTGTGACAGGCACAATGAGGCCTCCGTCCCCACACTCAGGAGAGCCACTAGGCTGAGGCCCAGCACAGCCGGGCCTGGCATGGCAAGCGGCAGCTTCCAGCAGAGACAAGTGGGTGAGCTGGTCAGGAGCCCCAGATGTAGTGAGTGCAGGGGGAGGGGCAGGGGATTTGCTTAGCAAAACCAGTGCTATGCTCACCTGTCATCCCCCGCGGGGGGCGGTGATGTCCTCGATATGCCACGTCCCAAGGGACTCTCAGCCTGATGTCACCTCTAGGCCTTCTGCCTATAGTGACCTGCCAGGCAGGCTCCAGTGGCCACTGACCCAGCCCCTCAGTACCCCTCCAACACACACACACACACTCTTGGAGCAGCCTGGCAGACTCTGGAGGCGGCGGAGGGGTGTCTGTGGCCCTGGGGTCCCAGTTAACCGTGGGGGAGGCAAGGGGTGCCGGGGACCTAGGGGGCTTCTCATAGACATACCCTATGCTTCGCACCTCTCCAGGCCTGGCTTCCATTCACGGCAGTGCGGTGAGCAGTCAGGAGGCTGTAGGAGTGGACCCCAGGCCTGCAGGTGGACTGGGAGGACAGTGGGCAGCTCGTCCTCTGTCTGGGGTGGGGGGGCTTCCCTGCCTGCCTGGGCTGTCTGGGAGCAGCGAGAGCCCTCGAGGGTCCCAGCCCCTGACCCAGGCGCTCCTGCTTTGGCTGCTCTGAAGGTGCCCCCTGGGAGAGCTCGCAGCTGGCCGTGAAGGAAGGGTCCATGCAAACGAGGGAGGAAGGGCCGTAACCAAATGGGCCGGCGTGGCCGTCAGGGCCAGGTGTGTGCCTGCATGCGGCGGGAGGGGCAGACAGCTTCCTCTGCGTGGCCCGGAACCTGCCTCTCCTCAGCCTGGATGGGGAGGGGGGGTGCCCTTGCTGACACAGCAGGCCCCCAGCACTGGTGTGCGGGGTTCCGGGTCGTCAGCCTGTCAGGGCCCTGCAGGCATTTGGGAGCAGCGGAAGCGCACCTTTGCCTCTTCCCTGCTGCCCCGAGAGGGGCCTCCGGCACACGCGGGTGCTCCACACCAGGGACCCCAGGTGGGCTTCTCCCCCAGTCGGCTGGCACCATATGGCCCTAGGGACCATGAGGTTGGGGTGGAGTGCTAAGAGGATCTTGCCTAACATGTGTTCTCTTCCTGTGCAGACTGCTGTCCTGGCAGAGAGCAGCCTTCTCTTTGGCCCTGGCCTGGGCAGACTTTTCTTTCTTTCTTTTTTTTTTTGGTATTATTGGGGATTGAACCCAGGAGAATTCTACCTCTAGGTTTTACCCTCAGACCAATTTTATTTTTTTATTTTGAAACAGGGTCTAAGTTGCAGAGGGCCTCACTAAGTTGCTGAGGCTGACCGTGAACCTGCAATCCTGTCTCAGCCTCCCAAGTTCTGGGTCTGTAGGCATGCACCACCATGCCCGGCTGGGCAGACCTCTCTTCTCCAGCAGCATGTGGCTAGACTCAGACCTGCCTTCCAACCCAGCCCCTCAGGGTAGGTAACCCTGGGTGAGTATCAGTTTTCTCATCTGCAAAGTGGAGATAACCTCACATCACAGAGCGGGGCCAAGTTACAGCCTGCAGGGATGGGCACAGTAAGTTCCCCTGTGCTGGCCACCATCTCGGGTGTGCCTTGTGCCCATGGCTGGTAATGCCCTTTGAGCCCTTTCTGCCGGGAGCACAAAGCACATGCCACAACCCTGTCCTGAGTCAGGCCCTCCCTGCCCTTGCTGTGGACCCCCATGTGCCTCCCCTAAGTAACCAGGCACCTGGTATCCCTGAATGCCCCCATCCTGGAGTGTGCTACCCAGTCCCATAAGCCATTTATTTATGTTGGAAAATATCACACGCAGCAGTTTTAAGGGACCAGGCACGCCCTGAAAGCGTGTATCATGCACACCTGCTACTCCGCAGGAGCCATCCCTGTGGGTCTGCCGCGGGGTTCCTGGAGAGCCAGTGGGAGAGGCCAGATGATGGCTGGGCCTATCGGTTAGGCAAGGGGGTCCAGCCCCCTCCCTGAGCCCTGTGCCACCCGGCCTCTGAGCACCATGGGGACAGGGGGAGAGGAATACAGCTCCTCGCTGGGCGACAGCTGGGCAGGGTGAGGCCTGGCTTGGCCCGTGAGGGTGGGCTCCTAGGGCTTCAGGGTGTGTGGTGTGCTCTGCGATAGCACTCCTGCTGGAGTCGGCCTGCCGGACCCCCAGCGAGTGGACACCTGCAGGGCCATGGAGAGGGCTGTACTGAAGGCAGGGCAGGCCTTCTGAGACCTTTCAGGGGCCTTGACTCTGGGCTTCCGCTCCCAGGTGCCACTGCCAAGGACATGAGGGCCCCTGGCCCGCTCGGCATGCAGAGGCTAACGAGGAGGCAAGGAGAGTTCACAGTGCCCCGAGTACTGCCCAGGGATGGCCAGCTGGGTATGGAGGGGACTGAGACTCCTGGGCCTGGGAGCAGCGTGGGGAAGGATGCACATAGGCTGGTATGCTGGCCAGGGGAGGACGAGGCCCTGCAGCTAGGGACTCACACAGCGGGAAGACCTCTGGGGCTGTTGCATCACACAACCCCTCCCCGCCTTCCCTGCCTTCCGCTCCTCAGTGAGCCTGACTGAGCACCTGTGGACCGAGGCTGGGGGCAAAGCTGCAGCTCAGGGTGTCCGTGCTGGACCAGGAGGATGGCTTGTGCTGCCTCTTCTGGGCCAGCTGCCCACCTTCCCTGTCAGCCAGGGGCGCCCAACACGCTCAGCTTGCAGGGGTGAAGGAGGCACCCAGCAAGCTCTGTTGTGGAGGGTGTGCCCCAGGCTGCCTGAGCCCAGTCAGGCATGGTGCCAGCCACTAGGGCAGGTCCAGCAGGGAGTTCTCAGCGTACAGCTTCTGGGAGATGTTGTACACATGCTCGATGAAGGGCAGGGCCTCGCCCAGCATCTCCACAGCCTGCTCAGGGGACCCCACATTCATGGCCTCGAGGAAGACCTTGCGTGTGGGCAGGGCGCAGAAGGCCACCGTGACAGCCTGGCGCACGAGCCAGGGGTGGTAGGCGGCCAGCGAGGCGTTGTAGGAGTCAGTGCAGAGCGTGGCAGTGCGTGCGTCCTCGGGGCTGGTGCGCAGGCCTTCCAGGAACAGCTGCAGCCAGCGCAGGGCGCGGTGCAGGCGCAGCACAGTCCGGCAGCCCGAGCTGGGGTGGCGGGAGCGGCGATCCAGGTCCACTAAATTGCTGCCCATCTCATAGGTCACCATGGACTGCAGGCTCCTATAGTGCTCGCGCTCCGGGCTACTCCGCAGGCCCTCCATGATCTGCAGCTTGGAGACCACGTCTTTGGAAATGAACGAGAAGATGGTGCCCAGGCTGTTCAGAAACCTGTGTAGGGAAGTAGAAGCTTGAGGCTCCGCCCAGGCCACAGGCAGCTTCCCATGTTGCCGGGGACACGACCCTCAGTCTGCTGGGTGCGGGTATCCTGGTAGCAGGGGCAGGAAGACTGGGTGAGAACAGCTTGCCAGCTTGCCCCCGCTGTGCCCTGGCACTAGGGGGGATACAAGTATGGCCCGTGGACTCTGGCAGGAAAGCCACTATTTCCAGTGGGGCCCTGTGGGCAGCAGCGCCCGTGCACGTACCTGACCAGCCCCTTCCAGCCTTCGATGTAGTGGTCCAGCAGCACCTCCTCCTGCTCGTTGAGACACTGCTTGAAACTGACCAGCACAACTTTCAAGTTGAATTCTGTCCCCGCGTCATCCATTTTCCAACACGAACTGAAACAGTTTCACACAGAGCCTGTGGGTCATCTTACTGCGCAGCTCACTCTGTGGCTCACTTCGTCCAGAGGTGGGGGATGGAGGAACAGCCCACCGGCTGGAGAAACCTTTTTTTTTTTTTTTTTTTTGCAGTACTGGGGATTGAACTCGGGGGCATTCTACCTCCAAGCCCTATTTTTTCTCTTTATTTTGAAACTGGGTCTCACCAAGTTGGGGAGTGCCTCACTAGGAAGCTGAGGCTGGCCGCAAACCCAGATCTTCCGGTCTCAGCCTCCCAAATG
>PVLC010016771.1:0-34772 GCA_004027655.1 Graphiurus murinus
ATTATTATTATCATTATTATTATCTGGATAATGCGCATTGTAGCTAGGTGCAGTGGCACACACTTATAATCCCAGTACTTAGGGAGCTGAGACAGGAGGATGGAAGGTTCTAGGCTACCTTTAGCAATTTAGACCTTGTTTCAGAAAAAAGGGGGGATGGGGCTAGAAATATAGCTCAAAGGTAGAGCACCCCTGTGTTCAATTCCCAGTACCACAAACAAAGAAAAGAAAATGGGTATGGTGTGATAATTGGCCATATTTCTTTGGATGATTGTTGCAGGTTGGGGGTTCTTGGTGGAGGTTGTCTCAGTGCACCGGCTGTTGAACATGCTCTAGCCTGTACCCCTGGCTGTGGCTCTGTTTTCTCTGGTGTTGCTGTTTTCTTTGTGGCTCTCTCTGGCACGCGTGTGTGTATGTGCGCTCGCTCGTGCGTGCGCGCGCGCTCTCTCTCTCTCTCTCCTTTCCTTCCTTCCTTCCTTCCTTCCTTCCTCCCTCCTTCCTGTTCACAGGTGCGTGCTCACTCGCTCTCTCCCTCCCTCCCCTCCCCTCCCCTCTTGTGGTACTGGGGATGAACTCAGGCATTCTTCTTCCAAGCTACACTCAGCCCTATTTTATTCTTTTATTATGAAACAGGTTCTCACTTAGTTGCAGATGGCATAAGTTGCTGAGGCTGACCATAAATCTGTGATCCTCCTGTCTCAGCCTCCCAGGTACTAGGATTACTAGCATGTGCCACCACACCCCGCCCCTTTGTTGTTCTTGCTGGCTGCATCCATGCTGGCTGCGCTATCTTATCTCAGGCGGGGAACCTAATGCCCCATTGCAGTGGTTCTGTCTCTCTTGAAATCCACATTGGCCTCATTCGCACTCATTAAAGCAGCTCCCTCACTTTTTTCTAGCACTTACAAACTTGGGGTATCTTTTCTGTGCCTTCTCTGTCTAGATACATCTAGATTTCAGTGCTCTTGATTCATTCACTCTGAGCTAGCTGGCTGATAAACTTTGTCTCTTACCTGGGTTTCTTAATCAGTTTTCTTCTTTTTCATAGTTTGTGCTTTTGTAAGAAGTACTGAGACCAGATACTTTGTAAAGAATAGGAATTTATTTCCTGTGGTGTCCTCACAAGGGGGGGGGGAACAGGAGCAAGTCCTTCTCGGGGCTCACCTCCCGTTAATGCTGCATTGGGCATCGTGTTTCCAACTGAAGAGTTTGTGGGGCATGTTCAGACCATAGCACTTTTGCCCTTTATGAAAGTTTGTATTTAGTTGTGTCATAATTGTATTACGCTTTGTATTTGTTTAGACTTGTCCTTTTTTTCTCTCTCCTTTTCCCCTTTTTTAGGTTATCTTTCTGCCTACAGATTTGGAAATTGTACACTTCTTTTCATGGTTACCTGGGGAGTTAGCCTTTTCTGTTCTTTTGAGACCTTGAAGGAGATTTTAAGCATAGAGTTGTAAAGAAATGCCCTTACAGCTCTTCAGACTTAACCTCAAGTGGATCTGTCTCTGTGCCATCCCTCTTGCTGCAGTTCTGTTGTGTGTTGATGTCTCTTCCTGTAATTCTCAATTCTGCCAACTGTTGTCTTTCACTGGTATTTTCCATAAGGAGCCTTATAATGAAACCCAAGAAAACAGAGTTTGGTGTTCTTGAAGATGAAGGTTAAAAGCTTGCTCTGGATTTGCTGCCCTTCTCATCTTTCCCTAGTGAGGGACACTGCTCCTTGCACCTCTCCCGTTCTCCTGTCCTCCTGTCTGACCCTCGGCGACACCCTCCTTGTCCTTCTTCTGTCTTGATATGAGCAGCTCTCGCCCTCTTCAGCCCTGCCTGTCCTCTGGAAGCTTACCCTCAAGATGGGGAAGCAGCCTTTGCACAAGGAGAGAGCAGGACTCCTTCACTCATGGGTGATCTTGGTCCTCAGGGGAATAAAACCTGTGTCAGTCAGTTCAGACAGACATTTGCAGGGAGCGTGTTGGCAGCAGTGGCCTGTGGTGGCCCTGGAAAGACCAGCTCTCCAGTCAGTGGTCCTGCTTGGAGGGGAGGGCGTCTTTGGACTATCACAGCTCTAGACTTCCCCTGTAACGAGGAAGTTGTGCCATCTGTTCAGCTGAGGCTAGTTAGAGGCTGTGAGTAAAATGACATGTGAAAGTAAAGCACCATGCAAATGTAATTGAAATGGGTCGTTAACCCCAGCCACCGACCTGCAGGGGCTGGGGCGCTGTCATTCATCACAGTGCCAGTGTGTTCTGAGCACTTACACTGTGTGCTGCTTGCTCTTCATGGAGCACAGACCTTAGAATCCTCTCGAGGGCTTGGAGCACAGTCAGTTTTCCCAGTCTACAGATGAAGAGACTCAGACAGTTGAATTCGCTTGCTCACAACTTCAGCTAGTGAGTGGTGGGGTGTTTGTGCCAGGCACTGGGGGGTGGGGAGCTGTCGATGCCCAAGGTTTTGACCATAGACACTCCATGGAAAGAGCATGAATGGAGGCATTTTGTGGCATTTGCTTAGTTTGAGGTGTATCCTGGAACAGCTTGAACCGTGGTCCTTCAGAGCGCACCAGTGGACCTTTGCTGTGAAGGTGACTCACAGATTATGAACCTCCCTCTCTGGAGGGACTGCCCAGTGAGTTCAGAGGAATCGCTGCTTTATGTTTTGACTGCAGTGAAATTCTGAATCAGGCTATTTCTGTAGCCAATTGTAAATCAGCAGGAGACTCTGGATTGGTGTGCACCCTCTACTTTCCTCCAATTGATCTTGATCTCTTTCTCTCTGCGTCTCTGCGTTTCTCTTGCTCTCAAACACACATGTGCGCTTGCACATGCACATATCCTGCTTTAGAAATGTCACTGAAAAAAGATGAATCTGAACTGTTTTTTACTTTGAAAGTATTTTCCAGAAATGTAATTTGAATGTCTGGATCTTTAAAACAATTCAAGTGTTGGATCTTACAGTAAAATGTTTGCTTTCTATCTTTTGGGGGAACATAGATATTGAACAAGGCAAATTTGGAGTTGGGAACAGACACAAATGTATAATTTCTATTGGTTTCACACCCTAAACTCAGAATCATAGAACATATAAGTGATCATCATTTGGGGAACATTTGATATGAACCTTTTCCTCCACTTTTTTCCCTTCTCTCAACCCTTTTCTAGTCAGGGGTGAATAACTGCAGAGAGATACTGTGAGCAAACAACAGTTTGTTTATTTTGTAATAATTTTTCTCATGTTTTAACATGAAATTGTGTTTCCTCAGAATCTTTAATTATGAAGTGTATATGTAGGGTCCATAAATTTTTGCAACATGAAATAGCAAGTTTGTTTTTTCTTAAGAATGTCAAGCTCATACTTCTGATTTATTTGATTAGTTTTCTGTATGGAATGTCAAAAATCTGGCAGAAAGGAAATTCAGGAAAACGCTTATTCTTCTTAGTACATCATATGCTGGAAGAGGAGAGAGAATGGGGCAGATCTGTACGGTCCCATGAAGGCGATGCTGGGAGTTGCTGTGTGTGGGTGCACTGATGCAATTTCTCTCTGCAGTCACGCCTGTGCCTGCACCCTTGTTTGTTCACCTTGGCCATCTCTCTCAGGGGCGTCACCTAGTCAGGGGCGTCGTTTGATACTTCTGGCATATCCTAGACTAAATGCTTGTTTTTAAAAGAATTTATTCCCCCCCCCCCATCCTGAAATGGATGTGTTTTTCAAAGATAGAAACAGATTTTTTTTTTTTTTTTCCTTTGGTGGTACTAGGGATTGAACTCAGGGGCATTCTACCTCCGAGCTACACCCCCAGCCCTATTTTTTATTCTTTATTTTGAAACAGGGTCTCACTAAGTTGCGGAGTGCCTCACTAGGTAGCTGAGGCTGGCCATGAACCTGGATCCTCCAGTCTCAGTCTCCCGAATGCTGGGATTACAAGCGTGCGCCACCACGCCCGGCTCTTAGAAACAAGATTTGAACCTAAAGGCCTGAGTGTTGATCTGTTTTACCAGAAACCTGAGTTTTCTCCGGGAACCCTTGCCCAGGTGGTTCACTACCTCACCTTTTCCTCTGTGACTTCCTGATTTGTGTGGAGACTTCCCTGCCAGATTCTACCTTCTCTGGCCATTTATTGTCCATACACAAGTTTGCACAAAGGCAATCTAAAGTCCTTATTTTGCTCTTTCTCAATATATAAGAATACAGATGACTTGCTGTGTTGAGGGGATTAAAACTACATTTGCTCTGTGCTGATCAATAGGTCTAGTGACCGGGTAGGTTGGGTAGAGAGGGGGTGGGCGATTCTTCCTTTACTCGTTTTTTTTTTTTTTTTTTAAGTACCATTATCCTCTATTTACAGCTTTCAGAAATCAGCTGGTGTCACTGTACATATGTTTAGCGTCGTTGCTATGGGGACGAGCTTGGCAGCCCACACAGTCCTTCTGGAAAGGCTGGGAAGCTGCTTGCTGGCTTCTCTTCACATGAGAGCACTGTCCCTCTGACCTGCTCCAGGGCCATTGAGTTGTCTGATGACTTTACCTAATAATTTCAAAAGACAAATCCCATGGTGCATCAGATGCAGAGAGAACTGCAGCACTGTTTCCCAGCCTCTTCCTCCACTGTCCTGCAGCATAGGACATGAGCATCTCCAGGTGGCCTCACCGGTGTTATCATCCTAGAGACAAACTAGACTTCCAGCTTTTCTCAGTCACAGCCTCGAGTGGTTTCTTCATAATATTGCATGTAAACAGTGGTTTCATCAAATGACTTGGGTTATAAGTTACAATTTTTTTCTGGGCTCATGTTAATGAAATCTCAATATATTTATATCATAAATATGTTTCTTTTTGTGCATCACTGAGATTTGAATATATTTCAAAGTGGGGTGTGTAAAATTAGGTGCTCTTTCAGTGCTCTGCATAGCTACTGTTGGTTATTCACCACTTTGGTACGACACACAATCAGAAAGGCAAAGTGATTTATAAAAGCACTGGGGAGCTGGGCGTGGTGGCGCACACTTGTAATCCCAGCATTTGGGAGGCTGAGACCAGAGGATCCAGGTTCGAGGCCAGCCTCAGCTACGTAGTGAGGCACTCTGCAACTTAGTGAGACCCTGTTTCAAAATAAAGAATAAAAAATAGGGCTGGGGGTATAGCTCGGAGGTAGAATGCCCTTGAGTTCAATCCCCGGTACCGCAAAAATAAATAAATAAATAGATAAAGCATTGGGGAATGTGGTCCCCTGAGAATTGGGTGAAAGCTAAGGACTCCCTCCCAAGGAACATGTATATAACTGTACCTGTCCTTGGTGGTTTCTGGACTTCCAGAGCTCTGGACCCTGACCCCTTGTCTCAGCTGTCATTTTTCTACAGAGTGCTTCATATTATCACTTGAGTTCACAATTTTTATGTAAATGAAAGTTGTTAATTGCAGTCTCTTCTTATAGAACCTGAACTTGTTCCACAGAAGAGTATGTTACATGCAAAGTCCCATTTCTCCTTGTTCAGTGAAAATCTTGCAGTAACTTTATAGCCTAAGATCTCTGCCCTGATCTCAAATGGAAGAGACTGTACACTGGAGAGCTTCATCAGATTCTGAAAGCATTTACATATTATTGTAGTTTCATTTTAAATTTTACATATGTGAAGATGGGCATAGACAAATATTCCTGAGACATTGTTTCTGGTGGCAAAAAGTTGGGAAGAAACAAATATTGAGTAAGAAGAAAATTGATATTTTTCAGACAATGAATGCCATTGCTGCAGCTTCAATAATAACGTAGAACTGCGGGTATCAACACAGGTAAATCCTAGAACATGAGTATCTGCACATGGTTACTTGCAGAAATATCAGACCTGGTGTGTGTTGGCTTATGGGAGTGATTAGCACCAAAATTAGAGTAAAGTGTTTTGGGAGAGGAGGAACAAGACTAGGATGGATTACATTGGGACTTCAGCTGTTCTGTGATATGTTAATATTCCTAGTCAATGTGGCAAAATGAACAGAGGTGTGGGCTA
Source organism: Graphiurus murinus (assembly GCA_004027655.1). NCBI lineage: Eukaryota > Metazoa > Chordata > Mammalia > Rodentia > Gliridae > Graphiurus > Graphiurus murinus. The sequence continues at coordinate 5,999 of PVLC010016771.1, forward strand.
TTCCTACTTTCTACATGTCTGAAGCATTTTAAAGATAACATTAGTCATTATTACTTTGTTATAAAATGACAAGGACAGAATTTTTTTATGTGGAAATCATAGAATATAACCTATTCAGGTGTCTTTTGTTAGAAATAAATTTTCATGATGTCATAAAAAACACGTTTGCAAGTTGTGGTGGTACATGCCTGTAATCCTAGTACTTGGGAGGCTGAAATAGGAGCATCATAGGTTTGAGGCCAGCTTTAGGAACTTAGCAAGACCCTGTTTCAAAATAAAAAAATAAAAAGGGCTGGGGATGTAGCTCAGAGGTAGAATGCTCCTGGGTTCAGTCCCCAGCACCAAACAAACAAACAAACAGGAGACATGTTCAAAAAATGGCTGGGCAAGGGCTTACTTTTTGCAAAAAGGGTCTTGCTACCAGTGAAGCCAGATATGCAAGCACATTGACCTGAAGCCCACTGGGTCTTATATTCCTAACGTGAGGCTTCTGCACTGTGATCCTAATGTTTGCAGGGACCTTTATTTTTTTTTTTCCCCTCAAATAAGGTTTTATTTATCTTTTTTTTTTTTTTTTTTCCGGTACTGGGGATTGAACCCAGAGGCATTCTACCTTTGAACTACACCCTATTTTTTATTTTTTATTTTTTATTTTGAAACCGGGTCTCACTAAGTTGCGGAGTGCCTCACTAGGTAGCTGAGGCTGGCCGCGAACCCGGATCCTCTGGTCTCAGCCTCCCAAATGCTGGGATTACAAGTGTGCGCCACCACGCCCAGCTACTTTATTTACCTTTTGCAACACAGAACTCTCCCAGTCAGCCCTCCCCACAACATTCCAGTTTCTCTCGCTGTAGTGCAGTGCTGCCTGTTTTAGGCCTTCACTTAAACAGAATTATACTGTATACAGAATATAGCACATAGCCGTCTGTCTGGGTTCTTCCCCTGCCTTTGTATTTTGAAACAGGGTCTCAATAAGTTGCTGAGGGCCTTGCTAAATTGCTGAAGCTGGCCTCAAACCTGTGATCTTCCTATTTCAGCCTCCCAAGTACTTAGGATTACAGGTGTGCAGCACGCCCATCCCCCACTCATCTTTTCATGGACATTTGGGTTGTTTGCAGCTTCTGGCTGCTAGGAGTGATGCTACTTTCCTCCGTTCTACAAGAAACTACAGCAAGCCAGGCACAGTGGTGCATGCCTGTAATCCCAGTACTTGGGAGGCTGGGACAGGAGGACCTCAGGTTTGAGGCCAGCCCCAGCAACTTAGTCAGATCCTGTTTCAAAATAAAAAGGGCTGGGGGTGTACTTTGTAAGTACAATGCCTCTGGTTTAACCCCATGTACCACAAAAAAAAAAAAAAAGGAAGAACCAAACAAACTAAGGCATATGGGTAAATATATTTTTTAAAAAAGATGGTCCCTGACATATGATTTTTCAACTTTCAATGGTGTGAAAATAGATGTTTTTCTAGCTGGGCGTGGTGGCGCACGCTTGTAATTCCAGCATTCGGGAGGCTGAAACCGGAGGATCCGGGTTCTCGGCCACCCTCAGCTACCTAGTGAGGCACTCCGCAACTTAGTGAGACCCGGTTTCAAAATAAAGAATAAAAAATAGGACTGGGGGTATAGCTCAGAGGTAGAACGCCCCTGAGTTCAATCCCCAGTACCGCAAAAAAAAAAAAAAAAAAAAATAGATGTTTTTCTCTCTGGGTGCTGGAATTGAACCAGGGGCATTCTACCCCTGAACCACACCCTTAGCCCTATTTTATTTTTTGGAAACAGGATCTTGCTAGGTTGCTGAGAACCTCCCTCCTAAGTTGCTGAAGCTGGCTTTGAACCTGAGGTCCTCCTTTCTCCGATTCCCAAGTACTGGGATTACAGACGTGGGCTACTGCACCCAACTAGTAGGTGCCACATTTCAAATTTTGATCTTTTCCCAGGCTAGTGACATGATAGACAGTGACAGTAAGCTGCAACTTCTAGCTGACCCATGATCACAAGGGACAGTGTACCATATTATTAAGCTGTGATATTCTGTAAGCCAGTCATGTCAGATGCATTTCCCACATAGGAGACTTTCTGCATATCTTGGGTTTATTGAGACATGACCTTATCATAAGTTGAGGAGCGCCTGTATTCTTTGCATAATGTTTAATAAGGAAAACATAACCTTTAATTTCTGTAGATGCTTTGCTGTCTTCTTTAGAAGGTTTAATTTGGTTTTACAAAGGTGAGTGGGCTTTGGCTCTGCAGATGAGTCATCAGAGAAGCCTAAGTCCACATCCCCTGGGGTTTCTTGGGCATCCCTAGTGAATAGCGCTTATGATCAGGGCCACAGATGGGCCTCTAAGCCCCTGTTTGGGCCTCAAGATTTTGCTGCTAGCTGATGTGGTCCCCCCATGGTAGAATTTGAGGGTCTTGAGGGATCAAGGTTCTCAGGTGAGCTGCTGCCATGGCACAGCCATGTTTGAGCTCCAGCACCCACACCCTACACTGCTGCACTGCTACACTGCTGTCCATTTTCATCTCAGAAAATAAGGAATTTGGCTCGTTTTTAGGTTTTTGTTTTTGTTTTTGTTTCGTTTTTTGTACTGGGGAATGAAACCAGGGACATTCCAGCTCTGAGCTATTCCCAGTTTTATTTTATTATTTTTGAAATAAAATATGCTGATGAGAGTCTCACTAATTGTTGAGACTGTCCTCAAACCAGCGATCCTCCTGTCTCAGCCTCCCAAATCCTGGGATTATAGGCATGCATCATCACACCTGGCTGAGGTTTGGGTTTTTAAGATGCCAGTGTCCAGAAAGGCCTGGTCCAGACGGGAGGAAACTGGTGTTTTCTCAGTGTAGAACTCAGGCAGGCAGGCTGGCTGGCTTGTTTGTTTGTTTGTTTGTTTTTACTGTGCTGGGAATTGAACTCAGGGACATTCAACCTCTGAGCTAGACCCCCAGCCCTATTTTTTATTCTTTATTTTTTCTTAAACAGAGTCTCACTAAGTTGCAGAGAGTCTCACTAAGTAGCTGAGGCTGGCCACAAGCTGGCGATACTCCTGTCTCAGCCTCCCAAGCACTGGGATTATAAGCGTGTGCCACCACCCTCAGCTTCTTATAGGCCTTGATGTGCTACACACAGTCGCTGCTGCCTCCACGCCTGCTATTGTCAGTGGTCCCTGTGGTCGTCCAGTTTGTCAGCCTGACAAGTTGAGCTTAAATTCATGCCAGACCCGGTTCTTGGGAGGTGCAGGGCACATGTGGCGATGTTGCCATTATTTTCAATCATGCCTGCTTTGAACGGGCCCCACATGCTTTCATGGCATCAAAATCAGCTCAGCTCTATCCTCTTCTAATCAGATGGACAGTGAATGTAATGTTAGCAGGTCTTTAGACTTGGTTGTTTTGCTTACTTGTCCAGTTCCAGTGTTTGTGCTTATGCAAAAATAAAATGTTGCCATGGGTGTAGCTGGTTCAGAGCAATTGGCTAGGATGCTTTTTTAACCTAGCTCAAAGGCCAGCATCAGAGCAAGTGGACACATGGTCTGCTCTTGGGACTCAGGCCAGGGAGACACAGGGACCTGTTGGAAGTGTGATGGGGCACTAGGATAAGGAGGTGCTTGTGTCCCCTTTGTTATGGGTTGATTTCTGGGTAATTTGGTTGCTGCTAATTAGGCTTGTTTTGCTCTATGCATCTGCTTGACATACCTTGCAAATAAGAAAGGGAAATATTGTTTTGCCTGCTTGATTCTCTAAATATGAGGAAGCAGAGGATAGTTTTTGCCTTTTTCTCCAGTGCTTCTCTGCTTTAGAAGAGTAGAGCCTGTGTGCCAGTATAGAATCTCTGCCCCAGATAGGCCTTTTCCAAACTGATGTTTTGGTTTTGCAAGGAGTTGGCATTTGTCATCACCCAGGAAACAGATGGCTGTCCTGGCTCCTCAGGGGGAGGGGCCAGCAGGTGTATAGGGTGTAGATCAAGGCATACTGTTGACCATGGGAGGACAAAGGGAAGAGGACCTGACTCCTTAAGCCCCAGCTGCATGTCTCTGGCCAGGGTGCCTCTGTGGAACCCTTACACTGAGGGGAGACATGCATATCGTGTGTACTGTTGGGACTGTCTCAAGTATGTGCCTATGCTATACAGTAGAATCGGGGGAGGGGGGAAGGAGGAAGAGAGAGAACAAACATGAACTGTGGCAATCCTATGAGATTCAGTGCTGTGTGATGTCTGCTCACATGACGATAAAGAGTCAGAGCTACGAGCTACATCTCCTTTCTGACATTTCATAGTGAGTGCTCTGGGTAAGATCTTTATCTATTCACCAGTTTATTTTGGCATTTGGAATTACAGTTTTTTGGTTTTGGGGTTTTTTTTCCCCCAGTACTGGGAATGGAACCCAGAGGCATTCTACCTCCGAGCTACACCCCCAGCCCTATTTTTTATTCTTTTATTTTGAAACAGGGTCTCACTAAGTTGCAGAGTGCCTCACTAGGTAGCTGAGGCTGGCCTCAAACCCAGATCCTTCGGTCTCAGCCTCCCAAATGCTTGGGATTACAAGCGTGCGCCACCACGTCGGGCTCCTATCCCTATTTTTTATTCTTTATTTTGAAACAGGGTCTCACTAAGTTGCTGAGGCAGACTGCAAACCTGCAATCCTGTCTCAGCCTCCCAAGAACTGGGATTACAAGCGTGGACCACTACACCCAGCTTGTAGTTCCTTTAAGGTATTGTGTGAAACCCTTTTATCTCTGCTGTGGATAGTCCTGCCAGGTAGTCAGATCCAGAGAGCAGATCATTGCCAAGAGAGGACAATTTTTAGGGGTATGTTATTCATGCCTCAGAACGACAGCGAGGACAGGCTGAAGTCCTGAGCCTCTTGCCATGATCCAGTGACAGCAAGAGGTGGTGCCTGACTAAGGCATCCTCAAGCCACCCATCTTGCTCTGGCCTTCTGTGTTGAAGGCGCGTGCGGTGCATGTGCTTATGGTGCAAGTTCAACGAGTCTCACACTCAGCTAGCTAGCCAGGCACCATTCAATTTTGGCAGTGCAGCTCTTACCTGTGCCCCTCAAATCTTTTTTTTTTTTTTTTTTGCGGTACTGGGATTTAACCCAGGGGCATTCTACCTCCAAGCTACATCCTCAGCCCTATTTTTTTAGTCTTTATTTTGAAACAGGGCCTCACTAAGCAGCTGAGGCTGGCTATGAACCCAGATCCTCCAGTCTCAGCCTCCCAGGTACTGGGATTACAAGCATGCACCACCACGCCCGGCTCCCCTCAAATCTTTAAAAGCCCCAGGGATAATGCTGCACAAGTGACTGGATACCTGGGTGGTGTTGGCCACACAGTGGGAAGTGGCATGGCTGAAAACCAGGTTAGCAGGTTCACACAGTTACAGCATTTGAAACTGGCTGGCAGAAGCAGCCACCTGAGAGGAGCTGGTCCTAGGCCCCTCACCATCAATGACAAGCTGTCCCTGCTCTGAAGGCCTCTGGATTCCACATGCTACATCCTCAGGCTCATGTGCAGATGAGGATCAGACTTGTGGTCTCAGCCCAGGTGTGTGTTAGAGGGAGCTTTTCAAGCAGAAGCCGTATCTAGTGCAGTGCCCCATATGTGGCAGTACTGAGGCTGCATGGTCAGGCTTTGGGCTCCCTCCTACCATGCTGCAGGTGAGAACCTGACACTTCAGACTCAAAGGTGGCAGAGGTCTCACAGTGCTGCAGTGGGTTCCCACCAGCTGTGCGACTTGTTGGCCCCTACTGTGAGTTTGGTCCTGGATGGGAGACTGGAGCACTAATTGGCTGCAACCTGCTTTGCTGTGAGGGAGACACCAGGACAGCCTGAGGCCATTCCCTTGGCTAGCCCTATCCCTGCACCTCTGATCCTACACACACAGGGTCAAAAGGGACATGTGTGGGCAGAACCCACTCCCTTCTTCCAGCTGTTGCCTCCACAGGCCACACCCAGATGTCGTAGCTACTCAGCAAAGTAGTAAAGGAGCCGGGCGTGGTGGCGCATGCTTGTAATCCCAGCATGCAGGAGGCTGAGACCAGAGGATCCGGGTTCACGGCCAGCCTCAGCTACCTAGTGAGGCACTCCGCAACTTAGTGAGACTCGGTTTCAAAATAAAGAATAAAAAATAGGGCTGGGGGTGTAGCTCGGAGGTAGAACGCCCCTGAGTTCAATCCCGAGTACCGCTAAATAAATAAATAAATAAATAAATAAATAAATAAATAAATAAAACAAAGTAGTAAAGAGATTGGTTTTAGTCTTGATGTCCTTTGAGGTGTAACATTGGCACAGGAAACAGCACACATCTTAGGGGCACATGATGATAGATCTTTTGCCCCATACATGAATACAATCAACCATCAAGATACAGAACTCTCCCCTAATTATATTTACCTGACTTCTAGCATCAGAGGACCCTCACACCCAGAGAAGCCCACAGCAAACACACTCGTTCTGCTTTCTGAATCCATCGTGCTATAGTGAGTGCCTGCATGCTGGTACATTCTGGGCTGCCACCACAGTTCATCTTTCTCCTGCTGGTGGTTCTTTGGGCCTTTTGCAGTTTGGGGCTGTTTTGCACAAGTTAGTATTACATGATGTGCCCGTGGGGGGAGCCACATTCTTAGTACAGCATGGGCAGAGCCTGTGCTGAGTTCTCCTCGCCCCAGGTTCAGCATTAGCTTACAGTGTGGACAATAAATTTCTTCACTACTTTATTCATTGTGGCTCTATCTTAGCCCAGGGTTAGAAGTGGTGGGACCTCAGTTTTTGGGGCGTGCCGGATAAGGGAAAGGCACAGAACAGTGAGAGCAGGACTATGGACCCCATACCAGGAGCTCACACCCGGCAGGCTCACATCTTTGCCCACCCTGGGGAGGCCACACCAGTTGCCATAGGTGGTCCTCGTTCACAGAGAGGATTGAGGCATGTAGACGCATCTGATCGTGTGCAAAGGCCCTTCACTGTTGAGGCAGTGTTTCTGGAGGGCCTTTCTCCATCCTGTCCAGAATGCACACACACACGTTCACAAAGTGATGCTCTTTCCTCATGAGATGTGTATTGCCCTGATATTTTCTCTTCTTTCACTTTTTAAAAATGGCTTTATTCATAATCGCCCAAATCGGAGGCAACCAAGATTGCCTGGATGGGCAATCACTAGGTGAATGGGCAAATAATTGGTGGCACAACCAGATGGGTGGAATGGTATTCAGTGGTAAAAATTAATGAGCTTATCTGGACACAGTGGCCCACTCCTGTAATCCCAGCTACTTGGAAGGCTGAGGCGGGAGGATTACGGGAGGCCAGCCTGGGCAACTTAATGAGATCCCACCTCAAAACAAGTAAAAAAGGAGCTGGGTGTGGTGGCGCAAGCTTATAATCCCAGTACTTGGCAGTCTGAGACAGGAGGATTGCAGATTCAAAGACAGCCAGGACAATGTAGTGAGACCTGTTTCACACTAAAAAATAAGATAGGGCTGGGAGTGTGGCTCAGAAGTAGACTCCCTTGAGCTCAATTCCCAGTACCGAGGCGGGACACACACACACACACACACACACACACACACACACACACACAAGAAAAGGCTTGAGATGTAGCTCTGTAGTAGAGCACCCCTGGGTTCATAGTCCAGTACAGTAATAATAATTGTAATAGCAGCAATACTTTTGGAAAAACCACCATGGAGGAACCTTAAATGCATATTGCTAAGTGAAAGAAGCCCATCCACAAAGGCCATGTGCTGTATCATCCAATTCTAAGACATTCCGGCAAAGGCAAGATTGTGAGCCAGGCACAATGGTGGAGGCCTGTAATCCCAGCTACTTGGGAGGCTGAGGTGGAAGGATCAAAAGTTTGAGGCCAGCTTGGACAGCTTAGGTAGACCCTGTGTCAAAAAGGGAGGCGGGCCAGTACTTTGAGAGACTGAGATCAGAGGATTGCAGATTTGAGGCCAGCTTCAGCAATATAGCTAGACTGTTTCAAAGTAAAAAAAAAAAAAGGGCTGAGGGTGTAGCTCAATAGTAGAATGTCCATGGGTCCAATTCCCAGTACCCTACTCCCACCCCACATTCATACAAAGGAAGAGAAAGAAAATAAATGGCAAAACTTTGGAGACAGTGAAAAACATCTGAGGTTGCCTGGGCTTGGTGGGCCATGACCAGGTAAAGCACCAGGGGTTTCTAGGGCAATTTCTAGGGATTCCATGTCATGATGGAGAGGTGTGCATTCGTTCACACCCACAGAATGTGAAATTAACCTGCAGTCCTCCTATCTCAGCGTCACAAGTACTAGGATTACAGGCATGCAGCACCAGACCTGCTGTGATCTCTTTTCTTGACTTTGCTTGAGTACACCTGTGTGTGAGGCATGGAGCCTAGTGTCTGGTCTATAGTAGGTACTCAGTAAATGGCAACTGACTGAATGAAGGAATAACAAGTTAGCAAATAAAGCAAGTGTCTTGCTGTTGGAGGTCCATGGAACAGACCAACCTGAAGCAGATCCCTCTCCAGAACTTTGGATCACTGCTTGCTGCACCCCTCCTTGTACTGTCATGTCACCTTGGAGGAAAGATCTTATCTCCACCCATCTTCATACTTCCTATAGCACCTGCTAGAGTGATCTACACAAAAACATACTCCAGAGTGAACCCTGGTGCAGACTGTGAGCTCTGGTCATCACATATCAGCATGGGTTCATGGACTGTAATAGATGTGCTCAGAGTTGATGTGGGGGAGGAGGCAGCATGGAAGGGTGGGGAGCTGGGGCTACGTGGGATTCTACTCCATGCACAATTTCCCTGTCAACCTAAGATTTCTATCATGGCTGCTTGACCTCTGGGACTAACCAGGGTCAAAACTGAAGTTTTGAGAACCCCATTGTAGTAGCCAAATAGATCGCAGGTTCAAGGCCAGCTCCAGCAATGTAACAAGACTCTGTTTCAAAACATAGTAAATAGGTCTGGAGGTGTAACTTGGGGATAGAATGCTCTTGGGTTAAATCCCTAGTAACAGCAACAAAAAGTCATTGTAACTAGGGTTTAGATTGAACTTTGCTGTTCACAGAATACCTTTTCATCTAATCCCTACAAAATCCTCTAAGAGAATGTGGTCTTTCCCTTACTCTATGGAGGAAGTTGGATGGGGTTGAGGGAGTCCGCAAGTTCACCCGGCTGGCATGGGTACATGGGTCACCCCTGGTTTGCAGATGCCTTTCGTCTCCCAGTGCTGCTTATTTGAATATCCCTGATCCTAGATGCGGGTGGCAAGCCCCAGGTCTTGGGGTGGTGGGGTGTCCTCTGGGACTTGGAGCTCCAAAGTTAGTCCTTTGACACATTCTGCAAATAGTTTCTGACATTTTGTCTCTGAGGCTTTAGTATTTATGGCCAGCTGTTCCTGGATCTGAAGCAGGCAAGTAAGACCCAGCATCCAAAAGGCATCTTCAGGTGCAAACACAGGCCGAGGAGGAGGAGGACACCATCTTCCCTTGTCACTGCCATGGTGAGAAGTGTAGAATTAGGTTTTGGTTTTTGCATAGAGATTGAAGCCAGGGTGCTTTAACATTGAGCCACACGCCCAGCTTTTCTTAATTTTTATTTTAAAATTTTTGAGACAGGTTTTTGCTGAGTTGCCCAGGCTGGCCTCAGTCTTGACTTCCCCGGCCTCAACATCCAGAGTAGCTTCGATGGTAATAGGCATGCACCACTGTGCCGGGCCAAGTTTGATTTTAATCTGTAGGGGGAGAATTTTTTGATAGGTAATACTAGTAGGTTTTTTCCTTTCTAAACCTGAGTTTTCTGTTTATGAAGAAAGAAGTGGTTTTATGTTAATGGCCACTTCTGAGCAGCTTTGCCAGTGGAACGCACTCGAAGCGTATCACATTGAGATCTGTGTACTGTCCTGCCAGTTTCACTTAAGCCTTGGTCATATGGTGTTAAAGCACAGGCTTGTTCTTTGGTGACTGGTTCCTGCTATTTTCATGAAGTGCCAAACCCATCTTATCCCCTGGAATGATTTCTGTCTCCTATGTAGTAAGCCTCTTCTCATGCCATTCAAGTTCTCCTTATGCTCCCCTGCCCACTTTTCATTTTTGACACTATCTTGAGTAAAGTTTTTAGGAGACAGTTAGTTAAGTAGTACAACCAGTGGCTCCCCACTAGACTCTGTCCTCTTGGTTTTTACTTTTTATTGGGCATATATTGATTTTAAGAGAATAGTGGAGAACTCATTCAGCTTCTCACTGGAGACGAATGAAAGCTCAAAAAAGTGCAGTTACTCCCTCAGGGTCACAGAGCAGGAAGTGTTGGAGTCACTGGACTTTTTAATTTTACCAGCCCAGCGGCTGTGTCTTCCTGCAGATAAAGATTTCCGCACAAGCCGGGCGTGGTGGCTCACGCTTGTAATCCCAGCATTCGGGAGGCTGAGACCTGAGGATCCGGGTTCGCGGCCAGCCTCAGCTACCTAGTGAGGAACTCCGCAACTTAGTGAGACTCAGTTTCAAAATAAAGAATAAAAAATAGGGCTGGGGGTATAGCTCAAGGGTAGAATGCCCCTGAGTTCAATCCCCAGTACCGCAAAAAAAAAAAAAAAAAAAAAAAGATTTCCGCACAAGCCTCCTAGACTGTTCCAAGGCTGAGGGACATCCGAAATGGCCCTTCCCTAAGCTTCCAGCAGTAGTCTCTCAGTGTCAGGGTTAGGGTTTCTTGTTTAATGTCTACAGTCTGCTTGTGAAGTGCTCACTTCTTGTGAGGATTCTTTAAGACATAAGGAAGTTAGTCCTTTGGCACATTCTGCAAAGTTTCTGACATTTTGTCTCTGAGGTTTTAGTATGTATTCAAAGTATTGTGTATCTGCTCAACAGAGTGTGATGAGCAAAGAGCAGGAGCTGATGGAGGCAGCATCTGCCTGTGGCCCCGCCCCTCCCCGCCCCTCCCCTCCCCTGTCTGCTTGAATCAGAAGACACTCCTCCTCACAGAGCCACACCTCACCAAGAAATAAAAATAAGAACTTCAGTCCACAGGAAACTTGAAATCCCGTGTCATCCAACACCCAGTCAGTTGTCACATGCTCTGTTCTATATTTAATGTGGCTTTAAAGAGTTCTTTGTTTGGACTGACTTCCAGGCAAAGTCCGCACACTGAGATTCTATGTCTTTTAAGTCATTTTTAATCTGTAATTCCCACTTTGTGCTTTACTTTGGGATTTCCCCTCCTTTTTTGTTAGAGATCTGAGTCTTTTGTCCTATAGAATTATTCTGTCCAATAGATAATAGGAGTTATGTACACAATTTAAAGTTTGTTTTGTACCTCCGAGCTACACCTCCAGTCCTATTTTTTATTCTTTATTTTGAAACAGGGGCTCACTAAGTTGCCTCACGCAATAGCTGAGGCTGGCCGTGAACCCTGATCCTCCCGTCTCAGCCTCCCAAGTACTGGGATTACAAGTGTGTGCCACCACACCAGGGCAATTTAAAGTTTTTTTTATTAGCCTTATTAAAGAGCAAAAAAAGTGAAGTTAATATTAAGAATGTGTTTTATTTAAGCTGGCCTATACAGAATACTCTTTATTTCAACATACAATTAATATAAAACGTACTGGTAAAATATTTGGTTTTTCTTTCCTATTCAGTCACTTCTGCTCCTCTTAGTGTAGACTGGCCCAGTCTCCAGTGCTTAGGGGCCCTCCTGTTGTGCTGTTTGCTGTCTTCCCTGCCAGCAGCAGGTGGGTCTAGAAGCTTCATAACATTCCACGCTGTCTCCCAGACCTGGGCTTTTCTTTTCACTTTGGTATTCACCAGGGTGCTGCAGCCCTGGCTACCTTCCTTTGGTGCCGACGCTTGAGCTCTGCCCTTCTCGGTGGTGCTCGAGTGAGCTGGGATATTTATGTGGAGAGATACTTCCCCTCACCATCTGTCTGAGGAGATACAGTTTGTATAGGAAAGAACAAGTAGTTGCCTTTTCCAGCTTCCAAAACAGTGACTGGACTTTCAAGTACTCCTAAGAGATTAGGGTTAGGGTTACTGAGGCATTTCCATTGGCCGTGCTTTGGTTCTTTACCATGATTGTGCTGTGAATACACATGCAAGCTGCCCTGCCTGTGCCCAGTGGGAGCCCTTTAGTTGTTCTGGGTCACCTGGACACACATCTCTGATAGCTGCTTCTGCTCTAGCTGGATCAGAGCAAGTACTTTCTGGATGAGCCAGAGGCTCCCAGGCTCGAAGGCTCTTCCTCCTGAGTCTGTTGCTTGGATTTCAGCCTTGTCACTGAAGAGCTAAGAAGTTCTAAACAAAGTGCATCAGGTTTTTTGTTTGTTTTTGTGGTACTGGGGATTGAACTCAGGGGCATTCTACCTCTGAGCTATACCCCCAGCCCTATTTTTTTTTCTTTATTTTGAAACAGGGTCTCACTAAGTTGCGGAGTGCCTCACTAGGTAGCTGAGGCTGGCCTGGAACCTGGATCCTCCAGTCTCAGCCTCCTAAATGCTGAGGTGCATCAAGTTTTAAGACTATTTCCAACTGAAACAGAAAACTATTGCCAGTTTCTATAAACTATCTTGTGTTGCACATCTGCCTTTGTCTGAAACTCAGCTCATCAAGGCCCTCAAAAGTGTTCACCACCAATACCATTCCTGAAATGGAGATTTTTGTTTATAGTGGGGTTTTTTTTTCCTTCTTGTCCTCAAGGCATATAGGACTAGAATTACAGAGTGAAATCACCATGTTTTAGTAAACAGTCACTGTAGTGATAATTGGAGTATGTCCATGGATTCCCTAGCACCCTTCCTCCCCTTTAAAAGAGTACAGCCTTAGCTGGGTGCTGTGGTTTATGCCTGTAATCCTAGTACTTGGGAAACTGAGACAGGAGGATTGCAGGTTGGAGGGCAGCCTTAGCAACTTAGTGAGACTTTCAGAAACCCAGAAAGACCCTGTTTCAAAGCAAAAACTAAGGCGAGGCTTAGCACACACTTATAATCCCAGTACTTGAGGAGGCTTAGACAGGAGGATCCCAGGTTCCCGACCAGCCTCAGCTATTTAGTGAGGCCTTCTGCAACTTGTTGGAGATCCTGTTTACAAATAAAGAATTAAAAACTAGGGCTGGGGATGTAGCTCAGAGGTAGAATGCCCCTGGGTTCAATCCCTAATACCACAAAAATAAAACTAAAAAGAACTGGGGGTATAGCTTGGAAATAGAATGTCCCTAGGTTCAATCCCCAACCCCCCCCCCAAAAAAAAAGATTAAGATGCCTTTATATACTTAATGATTTTTAGGGAGGTAGGGAGGCAGTGCTGGGGATTGAACCCAGAGACATTCTGCCACAGAGCTACACACCCAGCCCTAGTTTTCATTCTTTGTTTTGAAACAGGCCCACTTATGTAGCTGAGGCTGGCCGCAAACCTGCGATCCTCCTGTCTCAGCCTCCCAAGTACTGAGATTACAAGTGTGTGCAACCAAGCCTGCCTGTGTTTAATTGTCACACGAAACACGGGGTAGAGCAAAGCAGGCCAGCCGCTTCGCCTGTCAGAGCCGAGCAAGAAGGAGAGTGTTGCGGCCGGGCCCACCACCTTGGGGTGTCGGGGTAGCCCCCCCAAAAATCGCACCAAGCCAAGAGTCCAGTCAGCGGTCAGGCGGCACCACAGGATCTCAGCTTTATTCGAACACACAATAGTATATATGGGAAGGTCAGATGGGGAGGTGAAGCTGGGGGGGGGGCAATGGGAGCAGCGGGGGAGGGAGGTAGGCCTTTCCTTGACCCACCCACCGGCTTCCCCAGGGTGGAGGGGTCATATTTGACCAAGAAAGGTCAGAGCCTGTGAGTGCCTAATGCCACATGACATGAGCGGTCCCTACATTTAATGTTTTTTAGGGGTTTTTTTTGTGGTACTGGGGATTGAACTCAGGGGCATTCTACCTCCGAGCTATACCCCCAGCCCTATTTTTTATTCTTTTTTTGAAGCAGGGTCTCATTAAGTTGTGGAGTGCCTCACTAAGTAGCTGAGGCTGGCCGTGAACCCAGATCCTCTGCTCTCAGCCTCCCAAATGCTGGGATTACATGTGTGCGCCACCACACCTGGCTTATATTTAATGTTTTAAGCGTGTAAGATACATGATTCCAAAGTCAGAAACTTATATAAAGTTTTTTATAGAGTGGTCCACTAATAATCTCATCCTCCCTATTCCCTTCCTCTTTCTATAAAGATTGTTGCTAGCCGGGCGTGGTGGCACACCATTGTAATCCCAGCATTCGCTTGTAATCCCAGCATTCGGGAGGCTGAGACCGGAGGATCCGGGTTCGCGGCCAGCCTCAGCTACCTAGCAAGGCACTCCACAACTTAGTGAGACTCGGTTTCAAAATAAAGAATAAAAAAATAGGACTGGGGGTATAGCTCGGAAGTAGAATGCCCCTAAGTTCAATCCCCAGTACCGCAAATAAATAAATAAATAAATAAATAAATAAATAAATAAATAAATAAATATTGTTGCTTCCAGTCTGTCATTTTTTTAACATTTTTACTGAAATATAATTGACACAATAAGATGTACCCACTTGAAATACAGAGTATTGCCATCACAGCTATGGAGTTTTCCCATCTCCTGGGTCTTCTTTTATTTATTGTTTTGGTTTGGGGTTTTTTTTTTGCGGTACTGGGGATTGAACTCAGGGGCATTCTACCTCCGAGCTACATCCCCAGCCCTATTTTTTATTCTTTATTTTGAAACGGGGTCTCACTAAGTTGCGGAGTGCTTCACTAGGTAGCTGAGGCTGGCCGCGAACCCGGATCCTCCGGTCTCAGCCTCCCAAATGCTGGGATTACAAGCGTGCGCCACCACGCCCCGCCTGTGTCCTCTTTTAAACTTGTTAACTTTTAATTATTACAGACTTCCGGCTGTTATGGAGCTGCATCCTGTGGAGCTCTCCCAGCATGCAGGAGCCCCACCGGGAAGTGCTGCCACAGACCTTGCTCAGTGCTCCCCGTGCACAGCTGTGCAGCACCCACAGTTCACATACTGTCAGGAGACACCACATGCTGTCCTCTTCTGTCGCTGGCCGGCCCTGCCGCATCCTGGCTGGCAACCACTAGTCGGTGTCCTGGTTGTGTAGCTTTGTCACTGTAGGATATTAGAAAATGGCTCACACAGGAAGTGACTGTTGGAGGTTGGCTTTCTGTACCCAGCCGAATATCTAGAGATTGACCATGTTTTCTGGCCAGTCTATATAGTTCTTTATATTGCGAACACTCCATGGAATGGGTGGAACCAGGTTGATAGACATTGTTTGGATACCACCTAAAGGGTTTTTCCTCTTTTGTCTACTATGAATACAAATTTTGTGACTATTTGCGTGCAGATCCTCGTGTGGACATAGGTTTCATGTTCCGGGGTAAACGCTTGGGAGTGCTGTAGGTGCTTATGCTCGTTTGGAGTGACTGTGCCACTTTGTGACCCTTCACAAGGTGAGAGCCCGATGCCTGTGCCTGCTGCAGCCTTTGTCTGTTAGCTTTGTACTAGGTGTGCAATGGCCACGGCTGCTGAGCCCCTCGCCTGTGTGCTTGCCCCTCATCCCTCCTTTAGTCCACCGTGTCTTTTGCCTGTTTTCTGATTGGACTGTTGTTTACTGTTCTCTCGTCCTCTACTCTTCACACAAAGCCACTGTCTACTTGTGATTTGTCGATGTCTTCTCCATGTGCGCAGTTTGTTTTTCACCCTTTAAGGCTCTCATACATCAAAAGTTTTGTGATACTAGAGATTGAACCCAGAGGTGTTCTTCCTCTGAGCTACACTCTAGCCCTTTTTTATTTTGAAACAGAGTCTAAGTTGCTGAGGCTGGCCTTGAACCTGTGATCCTCCTGTCCCCGCCTCTCAAGTACTGTAATTACATGTGTGACCACCATGCCTGGCTAAACTAAAAGTTTTAATTCTGTTGAGGTAGTTCATTGATTTCCCCCACCTTATAGATTCTCCCTTTGGTCTTATGTCTTAAGAACTCTGCATAGCCCTAGTTTCTAAAGATCTTCTCTACTGGACGTGCTAGTGCACATTTATAATCCCAATACTTGGGAGGCTGAGACAGGAGGATCCCAGGTTTATGGCCGGCCTCAGCTACATAGTGAGGCCCTCCATAGCTTAGTTAAATCCTGTTTCAAAATAAAGGATAAAAATTAGTGCTGGGAGCCGGGCGTGGTGGTGCACACTTGTAATCCCAGCATTTGGGAGGCTGAGACCGGAGGATCCAGGTTCGCGGCCAGCCTCACCTACCTAGTGAAGCACTCCACAACTTAGTGAGACCCTGTTTCAAAATAAAGAATAAAAAATAGGGCTGGGGGTGTAGCTCGGAGATAGAATGCCCCTGAGTTCAATCCCCAGTACCACCAAAAAAAAAAAAAAAATAGTGCTGGAGATGTAGCTTGGAGGTAGAATGCCCCTGGGTTCAATCCCTGGTACTACAAAAAAAAAAAAAAAAAATCTTTTTTTTCTTTCAAAAAAATTTTAAGCTTTTCCTAGTTTTGTTAGATTTGAATCCTCCCTGATCTGTAGACCTTTGATTTCCCCCTCCTTCAGGACAACACTGAGTAGCGGTGGTGACAAGGGCATCCTTCCTTGTCTTCCAGCTGTGGGGAGAACGCAGTCGGCTCTCCGCTGAAGACGATGTGAGCCAGGGCTGTTTGCCATGCTTCTTGTCGTTCTGGGGGTGTTTCCATCTACTCTTGGCATTTCACTCAGAGGTTTTCTTGTTTTGTTTCGGTCTTGAACGTCAAAGTTTGTGAAGTACTTTTTCTTCATCAGGTGTTAGGATTCTGTGACCTTTCTTCTTTAGCTAGATGGCTTCCATTGACTGGCTTTTGCCTGTCGAGCCGCTGTTCCTACTCAGTCACTTGTTAGGTAAGCGCTACTCCACTTGTCTGAGTAGACTTGGTACTCTACCCACCTCTCTGCCGCTCCTTCACTCCCTGTCGTGGAGATCGCTCCGTCATGTCCATCTCTCTCTTGATGCTGCTTGACTCAAGCTGTGGCGGTCATGAGCAACCACGCCGGGGCTGGCTTAGTGTCCGGGTACTGTTCCAGGTGGCAGCCCTGGGGCTGTCTGCTGACTCACTGCCTCCTCCTGCTTGCAGTGCTTCACCGCCGTGGCTATTTTTAGTCATTCACTTGCACCTTTAGCACACATGCCTGCATCTCTGGCCTCTTCCATCATATTTAGCCTTCTCGGTAATTGCTTTGGTTAAGCTAAGTGCTTCTCCTACTCTTGACAGCCCCTCTTCACCTCCACCTTCTCCGAGCTGTGTGCTCACGTTTCCCTGTTTTGCAGCTGTAGTGGCTGTCCAGTGCTCCGTATGCACATCTGTTCACTCTGAATGTCCAGCAGCCCTGAGCGGCCCCTGCATTAGGTCCATGAGACCAGCTCAGCAGGGCACACAGGGTGGCAGCCAGGCCCAGTGGAGGGAAGACAGATCCTGCTGCAAGCGCAGCAGTGCCTTCCACTTCCTGGAGTCTTGTCTGGGTGTAAGGAGTGACGAGTGCCATGTTTCTTTTTTTTTAAATACATATTGTGTGTATGTGTGTGTGTGTGTGTGTGTGTGTGTGTGTGTGTGTGTGTGTGTGGTGCTGGGGATTGAACTCCAGGGGCATTCTACCTCCGAGCTACATCCCCAGCCCTATTTTTTATTCTTTATTATGAAACAGGGTCTCACTAAGTTGGAGAGGGCCTCACAAAGTAACTGAGGCTGGCCATGAACTGGGATCCTCCTGTCTCAGCCTCCCAAGAACTGGCATTATAAGCGTGTACCACCATGCCTGGCGGGTACCATGTTTTTGTGTGTGTGCGTGTGTGTGGTACTGGGGATTGAACCCAGGGGCGTTCTACCTCCAAGCTATACCCTCAGCCCTATTTTTTTTATTCTTTATTTTGAAACAGGGTCTCACTAAGTTGCGGAATGTTTCACTAGGTAGCTGAGGCTGGCTGCAAACCCGGATCCTCCAGTCTCAGCCTCCCAAATGCTGGGATTATAAGCATGCGCCACCATGCCCAGCTTGACTAACGTGAGTTATCCTGCTTTTAAAACTGCATTTGTTGTGAAATGTGACAGAGTCCCCAAAAGTCCAAAAAGTAAAGATGCAAAGCTCTCTTATCCCAAAGTAAACACCTGTATAACTTAGAAAATCCTATTTTAACTTCCCAATTGCTGGTACTCACCTCAAACCACCACTGCTCAGACAAGTCTTATCCCCTAGGCGTGGATCCCTAAGCACTTAAGTAAATATGCTAGGTAATCCCTTCAGCAGTACTGGTAAGATGCATTCATGTCACTGTGCGTGTGTTTTCTTTGCTGTATAGTATTCTATGTTAATTCCACAGTGGCATACTACCAGTTTTGTCCTGTTACAAATACTCCTGCTGTAAACATTTTGTATAGCCTCTTTCTGTGTTTACACTTGCATTTCTTTTGGATGTATTCCCAGAAAAAATTGCTGGATTGTAAGATGTGCTTATGTTCAGTTTGAGTAGATAATGTTATATTTGTTCTCTTAGTGAATCAGTTTCCTTTGCCCCACATCCTCACAATATTGATATATTATTTTTATTTTTATTTGCATTTCCTTGATTACTAATAAAATTGAGAACTTTTCATCTGCTTACTCACCTTCTGGATTTCCTCTTTTGTGAAGTGTCTATTTCTATTTAAGTATATTTATTTTTTTATTGGATGGTTTTTCTTTTTATTTATTTGCAGGAGTGCTTTATATATTCTGGGTAAGAATTTTTTTCTCTGGGTAAGAATTTTTTTCTCAGTTATATATGTAGGAAAAATTCTCATTTCCTTTTGGGAAAGTGACTTTTAATGGTGAAAAGTCTTAACTTTTGATGATTTGAATTTTTAGACTTCTTCATAGTAGGTATTTCTAATGCACCGGTTAAAAAATTTGTCTTGCCCTTGGCCTTGGCATTATGAAGGTAGTCTCTGATGCCTCTAGTAATAGCCATGCCCTTGACGTTTAGGTCTGCAGTCTGTCCGAGGTGAACTTTATGTGTTGGATGAGGTAGGAGCCAGGCTGCGTTATTTGCAAATGAGTGTCCAGTGGTGCTGTTGCAGCAAAGAGACAGGCGGGGCACTGCGCCATCTTTGTGCTTTCTCCCCACTCTGGTAAGTCAGCCCTGTGCCCGTGTCCAGTGCTTTAATCACTGCTGCTTCAGCCTCAGCTTCTTTTCCCCCTGCTCCCCTTTACTGGGGATTAAATGCAGCGTCACTCTACAACCGAGCTACAACCGCCAGCCCTTTTTAAAAATTTTGAAGCCAGGCATGGTGGCATACACCTGTAATCCTACTATCTGGGAGGCTGAGACAGATTGCAAGTTGGAAACCAGTGTGCAGTAACTTTAATGCGACTCTTTTTCAAAATAAAAAATAGAGCCAGGTGCAGTGGCAGAGGCCTATAATCACAGTACTTTGGGGGCTGAGACAGGAGGATTACAGGTTCATGGCCAGCCTCAGCAATTTAGTGAGGCCCCCCACAATTTAGTGAGATCCTGTTTCAAAATAAAACAGGAGCCGGGTGTGGTGGCGCACACTTGTAATCCCAGCATTCGGGAGGCTGAGACCAGAGGATCCAGGTTCGTGGCCAGCCTCTGCTACCTAGTGAGGCACTCCGCAACTTAGTGAGACCCTGTTTCAAAATAAAGAATAAAAAATAGGGCTGGGGGTAGCCTGGAGGTAGAATGCCCCCGAGTTCAATCCCCAGTACCGCAAAAAATAAAAAATAAAATAGGACTCAGGGTGTAGCTCAGAGGCAGAATGCCTCTGGGTTCAATTCCGTACCCCCGTCCCCCAAAAGTAGAACTTGATGATTTACAGATGTTTAGTTTATTTGAAAATTAAGCATTGCATATTAATATAAATGAATTTCTTTTTTTTTTTTTTTTCCCAGCGATATTGGGGATTGAACTCAGGAGCATTCTACCTCTGAGCTCCATCCCCAGCCCTATTTTTTATTCTTTATTTTGAAACAGGGTCTCACTAAGTTGCGGAGTGCCTCACTAGGGAGCGGAGGCTGGCCGAGAACCGGGATCCTCCGGTCTCAGCCTCCCAAATGCTGGGATTACAAGCATGCGCCAACATGCCTGGCTTTATATAAATGAATTTCTATTGAAAAATAACCCTTTTTTGTGTGTGTGACAATAGGGATTGAACCCAGAGGCATCCTACCTCTGAGCTACAACCCTGTCCTATTTTATTTTTATTTTGAAACAGGATCTCACTAAGTTGTAGAGGGCCTCATTAACTTGCTGAGGCTGGCCATGAATCTACAATCCTCCTATCTCAGCCTCACAAGTACTGGGATTACAAGTGTGCACCACTATGCCTAGCTTGAAAAATAACTGTTTTACAGAAGAAATCAGTAAAAATGTAGTGGGAAGAGTAGCACTGTTTTGTGTATCCACACATCTCACTGCTGTCCCGGCAGACACAGAGGCAGCTGGACACTGCGCCTGCTTTGCATCCAGCTGTCTTGCTGGAGTTGGGTGGAGTCTGGCTTGCATGCGCCCGCAGTGGGAAGGGCTTCTCACGTGTGGCCGACTCCTTTGTTCCTGGTGGTGGCTTGGGAGCTGAAGCCTGTCGGCAAGCTTTGTACACTGCCCTTGTGCTTTGTAGCTTGCCTCTCCTGTATGTGAATTTTTTACATCCGGCATTGATCTTTTTGGAAACACTGATTCACTGAGTTATGCAGGTGTTTCAGTATACATTATTAAAAACAGCTTCTTTGATACCACCGATCACATTAAAACACCTTCAAGTGTTTAGGGCCATCAAGCTTAATGGGATGGGTGCAGGTTTTCCAAAGTTCAGGTTTCCTTTCATTTGAAAGCTCAGATTTTATTTTTGGCAACAACTATTGTCAGTTCTCCAGTAAGCAATAGGCTCCTTGTATTTACTTTAGAGAAAATACATTCAGCCCTCTGTATCTGTGGGTTTACATCTGTAGATTAAACCAGCCAGAGAGTGAAAAAATAAGAACAAAATGGGCCATGTGCTGAACATCTACAGCTTTTTTTCTTTTTGGTCACTAGCATTTAGATTGCTAGGGTTTTCTAAGTCACCTGGATGAGATTAAGTTCTACACACACTACATGCTTTATATAAAGCACTTGAGTGCTGTGGACTTGCCATCTGGGGTCCTGGAGGCAGCCCTCAGGCATTGAAGGACAACTGTAGGTGCTAGATGCTCACTTCTTTTTTCTTTCTTCTCTTTTTCACGGGGGTACTTGGGATTGAACCCAGGAGCATTCTATCTCCAAAGTACACCTCCAGCTGTATTTTTATTTTTTGTTTTGAAACAGGGTTTTACTCTGTGGGTGAGAATAAGTTGTTGAGGCTGACCTTGAACCTGCCATTCTTCTGTGACAGCCTCCCAGGTACTGGGACTACAGATGTGTGCCTCCACATCCGGCTACCTACTTCTTAATAATAATGATAGTTGGACTGGAAAGAGAGACTTCTGGGTAGAACTTGCATTTCACAAGAAAGCAGCCAGTTTAGTTGGTGACTTGCCTGCAGGTGGTTTTCCTCATGGTAGCACGATGCATGTGATATCACCCAAAGGTCTTCATGCACCTTTTCATTTGTCACAGGATGTTGGCAGGACACAGACTTAGGTTCGTGACTTAAAAAAATTGTGGGTTCGGTGCTGTGTTAAACAGGACCATAGATGACACTGGCAGGCTCAACTGCAGTCACGTGACAGTGCAGAGCAGGTGCCCACACCAGCCCTGTGGAAAGGAGAGTGGCATTTTAGTAGTACCATGAGGGTATGTTAGCCTCACAGAGTCCTGTCAGGAGGCCATGGACATATCCGTGAGAACCGCTGCACCAGCAGAGGGCTCAGAGGACACACTCGAGACTTCACGACCCTCACCTGCGGAGATAGCTCAGTGGTAGAGTTTATATTTTGATGCACAAGGGCCTGGTCTTCATCCCCAGCAACAACAAAAGAATGTAAATGGGTTGCATCCCAATAAAGCTTTATTTTTGGATACTGAAAAGCTAATTCCATATAATTTTTTAATGTCACAGAATATTAGCCTTCTCTTGATTAATTGTTTTTCCCTTTCCTCAAGTATTAAATTGTAAACCCCGTCTTAGCTCTCGGCCTCACACAAACAGGAAGCTGGCTAAGTCTGGCCTGGGCCACAGTGATGGCCCATGCCAGTGTGACTTCATTACTTCCTCAGGAAAGGTGCAGAGGTTCACTGTAGTTTTCTGGGTGCTTGAAAATGGATTTATTTACTCTTATGCTGATTGTGTGGCCAAGTGGAGTGTTTCAGCCTGGAAATTGTTTTCTCTAAACTCTTGACTATGGCCATATTGTCGCCCAGCGTTCCCAGCGCCAAGAATTCCCATGTGACCCCCCTCCCATATAGAGCGCCTGGCTGCCCCCACCCTCCTCATGCCGACGTGTGTTTGTGGGGAAGGGGAGTGTGGGGAGGTAGGGGATCAAACCCAGGGCGCTCTACCAGTGAGCTATACGTCTAGCCCTTTTTATTCTTTATTCTGAGACAGACCTTGAACTTGCAATTCTCCTGCTTCAGCCTGCAGAGTCACTGGGGTTAAAGACATGTCTTGGAGGCTGAAGGCAGGCGAGGTGTTGGGTCACCTTCCATCAGACTGTTTAATTCTGAGCTCTGTCCTTCTCTCGCCCCTCTCATAGGTCTCTTGCTTCTGTGTGAGAGTGGGCTTCGGGAGGCGGCTCCCCAGTACTTGTGTTTTCTTTCATCTGTCAACTTCTAAATCTTGTATTCTTTCATTAGGTTTTTCTAGACTCTACTAGAACCAGTTTCTTTTTCTTTTTTCTTTTTTTCTTTTTTTTTTTTTTTGCGGTACTGGGGATTGAATTCAGGGGCATCCTATCTCAGAGCTACGCCCCCAGCCCTATTTTTTATGCTTTATTTTGAAACAGGGTCTCACTAAGTTGTGGAGTGCTTCACTACGTAGCTGAGGCTGGCCGTAAACCGGGATCCTCCGGTTTCAGCCTCCCGAATGCTGGGATTACAAGCGTGCGCCACCACACCCTGCTTTAAACCAGTTGTTTCTGATTTTTGCACTTTTGTGGTCTCATACCTTCCCAAGTCTGAACAGATTGAGCTGGGAGTTTTGAATTCTGTTCACTCTGTCCTGGCTTTGTGTGTTGTGTTCATATTGCTCTTCCTCTTGTTCTGACAGCCCTGCTCCTCTTCTTCTTCCTGGCTGCAGCTCAATTGGACCAGGCGCCCTGAGAGGCTGGCAGGACTCTTCTTGGCTGGCTGTGGATGTGAACGTCACAGGGTACTAGGCTGTTGACCTTGGGCTGCTTCTGGGTCCAGCTCTGCTTGGACTTCCCTCCTAATCTGCACTGGCAGGGTTGGTCAGAGCCCTCCATGTCCCCTGAACACAGAGCCTCAGCCCCTGCTGGGATTTTCACAAACTGCGCTTTTCCAGCCTGTTTAATTTGCTTCCAAGTGCTTTTCTGTTTTTAAGGCATTTGCCACTTACCCTTAATTGTCAGGACTCTCTATTATTCTCCTTTGCTGCTAAAGTTCTCCATATTTATTTATTCTTTGTGTATGTGTGTGGGTGGTACTGGGGATCGAACCCGGGGCATTCTGCCTCTGAGCTATACCCCCAACCCTATTTTATCTTTTATTTTGAAACAGTCTCACTAAGTTACGGAGGGCCTAAGTTGCTGATGTTGTCCTTGAACCTGTGATCCTCCTGTCTCAGCCTCCCAAGAACTGGATTACAAGCATGTGCTACCATACCCAGCTCTCCCTATTTTTGCATCTGTGTTTTAGGGAAAGGAACTCTGGGATGTCAGGAAGCTGATGGTGTCTTTAGTCTGTGCTGTGGTTGGCAAGTCCTCTGAGGCCAGGGGCTGCTGTGTCTTGCATTGTACAGTGGCGGAGTGCATGTGTTCTGGTAGTGCATTGTGCCCCCAGAGGTGGGAGTGGAGACGTAGCTTAGCATAGCTCCGCACTCCCAGCGTGTGTGTGTGTGTGTGTGTGTGTGTGTGTGTGTGGCTGTGTGTGGCTGTGTGTGGCTGTGTTGTGGAGCGTTGGCTGAAACAGCAGTCCTCTTCTGTTCAGGGTGCTGCTGCCCACACACATGGCCTGTGCAGCTTATACACAATAGAGAGGAGCCCTCAGTGTTGGAGGCTGGGAGTCCAAGATCAAGGGATGGCAGCTTTAGTGTCCGGTGAGGGCTGCTTCCTGGCTTGTAGACTGTGCCCTCTCCCTGCATCCTTACAGAGAAGCTACCTGCCAGAGTCAGCTCTGGACACTTTGTCATGTCAATGGGGGGCTGGAGTGACCATCTGGGGGCTGTCGTGGTCTGGACAGAGTAGGCTGTGAGTCCAGGGTTCAGGAGAGTCTGGCTTCTGCATTGTAACACACTGGCTATTTGGGATGCTTCTGGCTTGGTGTCCACAGACTCACCTGCTACTAGGACTACCCTATCCTGACTGCGCTTGATTTTTCCATCCTGAGAACAGGCAAGTAGGATTTTTTAACAGTTTAACTTCTCAATAATCTTCATAAATTTCTATTGGCCACAAGTTCCATTGGCTGTTCCTGCAGACTGAAGCATTCCAGTTTCGTGGCAGGAAATGAATGTAGAATTCAACATAGAAGATGCCCCTGGCCTCAGCCCCCGAACATGTGGATGGTGGCATCTTGCTCTCTTGCTTTGTGGTGGAGGGGCGTGGTGGCGCACGCTTGTAATCCCAGCATTCGGGAGGCTGAGACCAGAGGATCCGGGTTCACGGCCAGCCTCAGCTACCTAGTGAGGCACTCTGCAACTTAGTGAGACTCAGTTTCAAAATAAAGAATAAAAAATAGGGCTGAGGGTGTAGCTCAGAGGTAGAATGCCCCTGAGTTCAATCCCCAGTACCGAAAAATAAATAAATAAATACCTAAAGAATACTTTGTGAGGTTTTATGAGTTATCATGGAAAAACAAGGCAGGATGTCAAGGTGTTGTATAGGAAGGTGTCTTGGGATCTTGAAACCAAGGCTAGGGGCAGGTTGACCCAGGTGAGTGGATCACAGAAACTGCTTCACCCAACAGCATGGCACCGAGGAGTGGGAGCCTGCGAAGAAACACGCAACAGTGACAGTGAACGTGGCTGGGTTGGAGTGAACATCTCCATCATCATCATCATCATCTCCTCCTCCTCCTCCTCCTAGACCTCCTCTTCTCCTTGTGGCACTGGGATGAACCCAGAGGCATTCTACCTCCAAGCTATACTCCAGCCTTCCTTTTATTTATTTATTTCTTTGTTCTGAAACCAAGTCTCATTAGGTTGCTAAGAATCTCGCTAAGCTACTGAGGCTGGTCTCAAACTTGGAATCCTTTCTCAGTCTCCCAAGTACTGGGCCCCATGCCCAGCTGCGATCAGTGTTTTCTACCTGAGGAGAGCACATGAACAGGGAGCATAGCTGTTGGGAAGGTGGGGCAGATGTGCTTCTCCCTGTTCCTTGTGTAAGTGCAGCTACACATCCTGGACGAGGGTGCCTGGAGGAACTGTGGGGAGACTGGAGTGGGAGGAGGGCAAGTACCGAGAACCTCCACGCCCAGGCACCAGAGTGAGGCTGGTGGGGAGAGGCGGGCTCCGCCATTGGCCTGTGGAAGGAGGGGACGAGAGGGGGCTGGGCTGGGCAGAGCCTCTACAGCTCAGGATCTGTCACTGCGCATGATGCCTGGGGCTGTGCACCGTAGGGGTGGCTGGCCTTTGTGTGAGCGTTCCATAAGAAGGTGGGTGCTTGCGCTCTGAAGAATGAGTCCCTGGCCAGCGAGCCTTATAAGATACCAAAATATCATAAGACGTAGAAAATAAAATGTGTGATTCATGCAACATGTGCCCTAAGGTTTCTTGGGAAACACAGAGGCTGGAGGCTAAACCCAGACAATAGGTCTGGCTCATGGGCACCAAGCAGGACTAGGATGTTGGACCTTCTCTGTGGATTCCTTCAGAGCCATCACATGCCTGTACCTACTGTCCAGGTGTTTTATTTGGGGTACAGTATGGAATTAACTGGGTGCACCAGGTGCCTCGAGCTGTACGACCCACCCCTCTTCCAACCACACACACAGCCACTGTTCTCACAGCTGGTGGCCCTGGGAGGTGCCTCCCAAGCCCTCTTTCTCAACCCAGCTCTGCAGGTGGAGAGGGACCACTGCTCACCCCGGTCAGAGCACCTGCACCCCTTGGCTGGGCAGAGCCCATTTAGATAGGTGTGAGGTGGCTGGATTGGGGCTGCCTGTGAGCTCCGTGACTTGTAACCCTGTGCCCTCTCTTGAAGCAGACGGTTGATGACGAGGCGATGGCGGCATAAATGAAGATCAAGTGAGGGAGCAGAACGATGCCCAAGGGTGTGCGTTCTAGAACACCACAGCAAGAAGACTTTCCTCTCAGCAACGACATGGTGGAGAAACAAACTGGGAAAAAGGTGATTCTCTGCCTGCCCTCCCCCCTTTGCCGCCACAGCTCACAGCCTGTTTTCCGCCTGCTTGGTGAAGCCTGCTCTGGACAGGAGCCGGTAGTGCTCCCTTGTCCATGGGTGTGGAGGGCCAGCTTTCCCAGAGGGCCTTTCCCCCTCGTACCAAAGTCCAGCTGTCAGCCACAGATTTGTGTCCAAGAGTCGCTCTCTGAGGTAATCCTGACTTGTATACCCGTTTCTGCCCCCCAGACCCCCAGGATTTCCATCATGGTTTCAGTTATTCTGACTAAAAGCACTACTAAGTCTTTTACTTTTAAGTTTTGTGAATTCTAAATATGAATGACAAAACAGTACGTAAACCTGAACCATTATATTTTATCAGATGCTCTCACTATTCCTGTGGCCATCACCAAGCTGAGCTGTCCTGAGTCTTAGCTTCATGTTGTCTGTGGTGAGATCAAGAGCACCCCAGCACCCCCACAAAGTGCCAGGCACTGTCTCTCAGTCCTGAGTGTCTTCCTCCTCCAGCTGGACTGTGCCAGACCCTCTATACCCCCACTCTCTGGTCCTTCCTCTCCTGGTAGGCAGGCGGCCTCCCCTTGATGCCTACAATGGTGCTTATCCTCCTTTCAAGCTGCTTCCTCGTGCTCTGCCCGCAGCCCCTGTCCCATCACTTGGCCTGTGCAAGAGGGTGCAAGACTGCTGCCCCTGTGGTCTGTTGTGCTCCCAGCTTCTGCTGTGCTTCATCTCCATCTCATAATCCTCCGGGTTTGGAGTGGTATGAGGTTAGCAGGTATTCATGTGGGAAAATTAATGAGTGGAGCCCTTTATTCATTTAGTTTTGATTCAACATGAAGCAGTTTGTGAGTGTGGACATGCTTAGGTGCTATTTAGACAGACAAGTGAGACGAGCCTCTGCATCCTCAGCTGTCCGGACAGCGAGTCCACTGTCCTCTCCCACTTGCTCCGTTGGGACCTCGAGAGCGAGGGGCACTGCAGCGAGGAGCTGACAGGCATGGTGAGGCTCGTGCTTGGTCAGCGCCACAGGCTGCTGGGTTTGCCTCGTGGGGCTGCACCTGTGTGTCTTGTGGAAGGTCCTGGTTAGATATGGGTGGGAGTGTGCTCCAAGCTTGCAAGTTGGTGGAGGGGCAAACAGGCAACCCACAGCAGGGCATCTTGGGACTGGTGGGGTGGCAGTCTGACAATTCCCACTCCAGCAGCTGAGATCCTGAGGCTTTGGGACGGTTTCACACTGAATAGGGCAAGCCACCCTTGTTGGAGTCATGGTTTGCAGGTCTGTGTATGGGATTTTCCATGGCACACACTCTGCTAGTTGCGCTGGGAAAGGCTCTACCATTGTTCTACACCTCCAAGCTGAAAGACTTCATGGCCAACTTAGAGCGGCACAGCTTAGCACCTGTGGCCAGGGACAGCAGTGTGGTGTCCTGTGTGCACTGACTGCCTCTGAGCCTCAGCAGTGAGCTCTGGCTCAGACACCCCCGGCTCCGCCCCCCTCGCCTCATTGGGTGGTGTCATGGGGCTCAGCTTGCATCCTCTTGGGACAGCTCCGCTCTCTCCATGATCCCTGCTCCAGCTTGGATTTAGCACACTCCCCTCTTGGATGACTGCTGCCTTTGTCTGGTGAATGATTCCCAGAGAGAGTTGGAGCCCTCTCCCAAAGAGATGGGTATGGTGTGTTTTCCCTCAAGAGGGTGGGCTTGGCCCTATGGAGGTGTGAGCTGAGTAGTGCCTACCTGCCTGGCATGGGTCAGAACCTTCTCGTGTTCATGTGACTGATGCAAGTAGAAGTCCTAGAACCCCAAAACATCTGTAAGAGACTGGGACCGTTTTTGTGCTTAGGCTCGGCTTTGGGAACAAAGGGCTGTGCCCTGCCCGTGCATCCAGCAACTGCGGGATTAGGGTAGAGGTGGGGGTGGGGAGTCAGAGATGGACCTTGTGGGGCCTGGCCGTCGGGTGGGATGTAGAAGGTTCGTGGTGAATAGGAACCCCACTCCTCAAGCTGACAGGGAGCCATCTCTGTCGCCCTCCTTTTGATTGCCATCTGACAGAGACGACTGCGCAGCTGGGAAATGGCCATTCTCCCAGCACGGCTCTCAGCTGTTATGGAGAAGGTGATACACACTGTGGTGTTGGATACACTGTGCACTGATATGGGGAAGGAGGTCCAGGCAGGGCCCATGGATAGAGGTGGACTATCAAAAGCTGGCTGCAGTGCCCAAGGCAGCCCCTGAACAGTGTTCCACCATTCAGGTACTCGAGCACCAAAGTGTACTCTGGCTGGGCTGGGCTGGGCTACCC
>PVLC010016772.1:0-31978 GCA_004027655.1 Graphiurus murinus
GGGGATAAGAAAACAGAGTGGTGTTCAGCTAGTAAATAATAAGGCATTTAGTGTCTTGTTAAGGGTGACAGAAAAATGTGTGCGCACTGAAGTCTTTGTTTTCCACTTTGCTTTTAGGCTTTGTTTTTTCATTTAGTATTCATTGTAGTTTCTTTTGGCGATAACACCCACATTGCCATTTGGAAATAATCTTTCTCCATAGAATACAGTGTAATGGTCAAGTAAAGCCAACTGGAATTCTCTGCCTGAGACTTAGATGGGGAACAGAATGATGACAGTCTATTAATTGCTGTGTAGTTATTTCATTTTGGCACACATTCTGCAGCTAAACTCTCTGGAGTAGTCTAGATTCTGTCTGCTCCATGCCTGGTTTCCAAGCCTTCCTTCGATTCTGGGAAATTCTCTATATCCTTCCTATAAATTGCCCATTTGCTTCAAGTAGAGTTAGTTTCTGGTGATCACAATGTAAGAAGCTTAGTTCTTAATATGAACCTCCACATCAGGCAAAGGTAAATGAAGTTGAACTCTGAGATGTTCCCAGTATTATCAGTATACTGGAGCAATATAGACAATTCTGTTTTTGAGAAGCTGAAGCTGTAACTAAAAAAAAAAAAAAAAATTAAATTATTAGAAGTGGAGGAGGCCATTGGAGGCTGATGAGGCAATGTAGTCTGTTTACTTCATAATTGATTTAGAGCTGAGCCTGAGAATGTGAGTTGATTCTTCCCCCTCCCCCAACATTTTATTAAGCAAAATGTTCAAACATACCCAGAAAGTTCCCTTGGGTGTCTAGATATTCTTCTTCTGTTTTCCTCTTCTCCAAAGTCAACCACTCTGATTTTTCCCACCGAGCTTACTTCCTATAATGGAGAATCAGTTGAGTCAGCATGCGAGTTGCTCAGAAGCTCAAACATTACTGCATATGTAACTAGATGGTCAAAATTATATTGAGCCGTATTCTCAGGGGCAGTTTTGCAGGTGGTTCCAAAGTATGTCACTGAGCTATTAGAGAATAGGATGTGTGATCATTTTTCCATTTCTGGTCATTTTAGATAGTCTCCTTGTTTTCACTGGTACAAACTACACTGTAATAGACGTCTTTTTGCACATAACATTTCCACGCATTGGCACTTATGTACAAGTGTGAAAGGAAGTGACTACAGAGGGCTATTGCTATTTGTTAAGGACAATGTATGCCCTACCCTCAATAGCACAGAAACAGATAATAAAGAATGAATAGTGAAGATAGTACAGAGGGTACCATTGCCTGTGCCAGAGTCTGCTACTCCTCATTCCACCAGGAATCTAAGCTAGGGGAGCCTCTTTGGTGAAAAATGTGCCACTGCCTTTTTGCAATTTAATATTTTAAATATGTATTTTTAATTGATTAAATATTATTTGCTACTTTATCCTCATGTTTCTGCCTATTTATCTCTTCGATTTTTTATGTAATTCCCAAACCTTTATACTATATTCATTGTTTAAATAATACATATTTCTCATCACTATTAATCAATCTTATGCCTTAGAATTAATGAATTCTTTTTGCTTTTTACCCAGCAGTTTTAAGGCATTTTTAGTTGACCTGAATTTTTAGAAATACTAAACCCTTTTAATGCTTTTCTCTATGCTTCTGATTATCTTAAGATGTTTCTATTAGTAGAATTTCTAGGCTTAATAACACAAATATTTGTGGCTCTTTCTACATATGCTCACATATAAAGATGCCACATTTATTGCACTTATATTCAGTGCTTTTAAAGTGATGTTATTAATATTACGCACTTTGAAATGGAGCGGTAGAGCAGTAACAATGGGGCCAGGCAGTAGGAAGTCATAGCGGTATCTGGAATAGTAGATCCTGTCTTGCTGACTGCCTATTAAACAAATTTATTGGTTTGTAACTTGGAGGTGGCTGACCTCTGCTGTTGTCAGAAGCAGCACTTCCTGTTAAGACTAAATGAAGGGATCTGAACCCTCGTTATGTTTGACCACAGGAAAGTGGAGCGTTTACCAGGATCCCCTCCCAAGTTCTCTGGGACTCCCTGTAGAATGCTCATATAGTCCCCAGGGCAGGCCGAGTTTCGCTGTGTGCCTGGGCCAGCGGCCTCCCTCTGGCCTGTGCCTCTGATTTGTTTTGGACAATAACTTCTTATTTCTTAATTGTCTGCCTCGGGCCACATCTGCTCTGTCTGTGCAGTTTCATCTCAAACGTGATCACAGGCCCATCTACGAGTACCATCCAGAGCTCAGCTAATCATTAATGATCAGGCTGTGATAATTAATCAGAGTCTACTAACACCACCAGATAACAAAATGAGATCCAACATACAAAAGAAAACCTTGGATATTACAAAGGATTGTTGCTAGGATTCACAAACCAAAAACCTACCTCTCTTCCCCGAGACCCTCCAGGACATCTATCATGTTGCTCCTACACTGTTACTGGGTTGTGGGAACTGGTTCACATTCCATAGTTAAGGTGCCTTTGACCTTGTTCCCTGCAAGGAAGGCCCCGGGGACTCCATTCCTCCACAACTCAGCAAAAGGAAAAATCCATTTTGCTTTCACTCAGTTTTAGCCCAACATCCCAACTTAATGATAAACAAGAATATGTCGGTAAACACCTTTATCTATAATTACATCTCCATAAACTTGGAAGAGCAGACACTAAGACACAGAGATGAACTTTTCAAATATATAGTAAGCAAAACACCAAATTCCAAGAAAAATTTTAAAATATGAAATTATTGATTCAAACTTGACCTGCAATTACTCAAAGCTATGATGAGAATAAAATAATAAATGATAAAATACACTGTTAATCAAAGCCACTGTGATTTTGTTGTAAGAAAAATTCAAAGAATAAATCTAAAAATTACTAGAATTAATAAAATATTTACATAAAAGGCCTGAAGTAAAGAAAAATATATACAGAATTAAATGCTTTTAATTAGCTACCATAGAGAACAGTAGAAGGTATAACAAGGAAATAAAAATTTTATGAAAAGAAAAATATTTAATGACAAGAAAGGCGAGAATCCAGTGAATAAAATTATCACATACACTAAGCAATTTAGAATTTTTTATTGGTGCATTGTAATCATACATCTTTATTAGGTACAAGCTGGTGAAGGCATACATATACAAATTTCTCATTTAACCCTTCCCCAATTCCCACCCCACTGCCTCACCCTCCCTCCTTCTCAGGTTCAGCAGGTTCAGTTTAGTGATTGACTTTGATATGTTTGTGAAAGCATATCATGTGTACTAGGGTGCCCCCCCCATCACCTTCAGTTGAGTCACCTTCTTTGCTCATCTAAGGTTTCTCCTTTGTCTAGAGTCTCTCTTATATCCCACTTTCTCCCTGGCTTCCACATATTAGGGAGTGCATACGATTTTTTACTTTTTGTGACTGACTAATCTCACTTAGCCTAATGTTTAATATTAGGTGTGATGTCAAGTATGTTAATATACATACATAAATAGAAAAACTAACAGTGATCTATGATTGAGACTTTTCATGAACTAACCTTTCTTTCCCTTCCTTCCTTCTTTCCTTTCTTTTTCTTTTCTTTTTGTGGTGCTGGTGATTGAACCCAGGGGCATTCTACCTCCAAGCTACATTCCCAACCCATTTTATTTTTTATTTGGAAACAGAGTCTTGCTAAGTTGATACGAGCCTCACTGAGTTGCTGAGGCTAGTTTCAAGCCTGTGATTGTCCTGTTGTCCTGTATTAGCCTCCCAGGTACTGGGATTACAGGTGTGTACCACCATGCCCAGCTCATGAATCTTATTTCTTTAATATTTTTCTGGGTTTTCCACATTTTCTATAACAAATATGCATGAATTTTACAAGTCTAGGAAAACATTGTAACATTTACTTATGATTATTCCTTAATTTATAGCATATCAAATAATTTATTTGTGGATCTGCCTAAAGTCTATTTTAGGGTAAAATGTTATTTACTGTTTTAAATGTTATTTATTTTCCTTTGTTTAACTTTATTTGAGCATGGATAAACCTAATATCTTTGCTTATGTAATTTCTGTATCTAATTTGGTAATTTGAATCTCATGAGTGAAGATGTGTGTGATGTGTGTGTAGAAAAGAGTCTTTAGAAAGGCCTGCTTGCAAGGTGATCCTTAACTGGCGTCTGGGAACCTAGGTTTCTAGAAGGTTCCCATCATTCCCAGAACTGGTAAGAGTGGCTTGCTGTTCCTAAACAATTTGTACAAACAATGTGATTTATACTGAACGCTTGTTTTTCTATTGGGAGTCTGGAATTTTATAACATGTTAGTCAAAGTGTGCCTCTGTTAATTAGCCCCCGGTAAAAACCTTGGACATGACTTACACCTGTAATCCCAGTACTTTGAGAGGCTGAGACAGGAGGACTGAAAGTTCAAGGTCAGCCTCTGCAGCTGAGTGAGACTCTCTTTCAAAATTAAAAAAAAAAAAAAAGTGGTGCAGCTCAGTGGTGGAGGGCCCCTGGGTTCCACCCCCAGTACTGAAAATACAACACAACAAAACAAAAACCTTGGACACCGAGTCTCTAATGAACTTTTTTGGTAGACACCATTTCACATAGTAGTCTGTGAATGTTAGTTTTATGTGGTTTATAGTATTCACAAAACTTTGGTTTTGTGTCCAATTAACCCCAATCTCTTCCTTGACAGGAAGCCTGGCTGGGAGATGAAGTAAATTCAAGAGATAATGTATCTTCTTGCCTTCAGCAAGGTGTGTGTGACATAACTTCTCCACTGTACTTATCACAATAGAGAGAAACCAGTCTTCTGTAAGTCCAGAAGTGTGGTCTGTGGATGTTAGTTTTATTTGCCAGTTGTCTGACAGCATTCTGGACTTATTGAATCAGAATATCTGGAGGTGAGTCTAAGGAATTTACAAGCTACTCAGGAGACTCATAAAATCACTGAGGTCTGAGCACCTTTGGGCTGTATGCCAGAAACACAGTGGAACTAATTAACGCATGAGATGATTTTCATAGTATGTTGCAGTTTGTGTCCTTAAAGATGTCCTGATAATCATTTTTCACCAATTAAGAATGATTTGTATGATGATCAAAGGATTGTTCCTGACAAACTCTCAGACATTACAGAGCTGGCAGAATTAATGAATACTTAGGATAACAGAACCAAATGCAATGGAACAAGACAACTAGATGAAAAAGAAATGTGATGAAAATAAGCTTAAGGTCATGTACTACCTTAGCCCAAATTCTCACTTCTATATCCCAGTAAACCTGGCCACACAACTTAGAGATAGGAAGATTTATGTGCTCTTAGAGGAAGGAAGATGTATTTGCTCATGGTTTCCTTGGAGATTTTGGGTTCAGTCCATGTGAGGCCGGGGACCACAGATCTTGGGCATGGTGGTGGGAAACAGAGGGAAAGAGAGCACAGTGGGCTCTGCTCCTTGCATCATGGAGACTGGAAGCAACAGGAACACAAGCAAGGAAGCAAGGGGATCAGGACCAGGGGCCCACCTTCTCCAGCCATATCCTACCTGCAGTTACCACCCAGATAAATTCATTAAATGGATTTCTCTCCATTGATGAGATCATAGCCCTCGTGATTCAATTACATCAACTCCAAACACCAACTTATGAGTGCTTCAAGGGGACTTTCTATATCTAATTATAACACATACTTTATTACAAATATCAACTGTATAAGAGGCAAGATGATAAACATAGTTTTGATTTGGCAGCACTGATGGTTGGAAGTCATAGGGCTTTATAGTCCATTGTCTGACTCAGTACCAGTCAATGTTATGAATTAGCTGCCCAGAAAAGGCAGATAGAATTTCAGGGTATGTTCATGTAAATGAAATAACTGGAGTAACCAAGAAAATAGATTTTCATTTTGTGCCAACTGGTGCCCATGAAATGTATTCAGATGAGGTGCCAAACTATAGGAAAGCTACTCAAATTAGTAGGCTACTCAGCAAGTCTGAAAAGGGGGCTTGAGATCATGCATATGAGAATACAGTAAAAGAAGAGAAATGCTTAGCCTGAAAAAGAAGAAACTAGCATTGGAGAAGGGGATGCATCGTTGAAGTATTTATTTGTAAGTTTGACTTATTATTTTTTCATTTTAAAAGTCTTACTCCTATATAATCTTAAAATGGAAAAATGCCTCACAATATATGCTTTTATGCATTGTAGAATTTCACCATAGACACATAATATCACAGCCAGGAAAGCTAATTCTGTAAACTTACTATCATGAATTTTATGAAATTTAATTTTTAGAGGTTTTTCCTAATGATTTTTTCATATTTATTCTCTCAATGAAATTTAGAATCATTTTGTTAGGTGAAAAAAAATTCTTATTTAATTTCGATTTGATCTACACAAAATTTTTAGGGAAGGTTGTTTTTTTTGGTTTTTTTTTTGTATTTTTCACAATACTGAATTTTCCAATCCCTTATATCCTTCTTCAGAATTCTTTTGTGTGTGTGTGGTACTGGGGATTGAATCCAGAGGCATTCTTCCTCCAAGCTACACCCCTAGCCCTATTTTATTCTCTTATTTTGAAACAGGTCTCACTAAGTAGCTGAGTCTGGTCCAGAATCTGTGAGCCTGTCTCAGCCTCCCAAGTACTGGGATTGCAGGCATGTGCCACCGCACCTGGCTTTTACATATGTTTTTGATAGTCTTGGTAGATATGTAGGAGTAGAATTCCTAGGTCATATGGTTACTCTGTCTTTAACACCCTGTTTTCTAAACTAGCTACAATATTTTAAAATTCTACTAGCTATGCACAAGGCTTCCAGTTTTTACACATGCTAACCAATACTTACTATTGTCTCTTTTTCAATTGTAACCATTCTATTAGGTGTGAAATGGTATCTCACTGTGGTTTCATTTGTAATTTTTAATGACTAGAGATGTTGAGCATGTTTTAAAGTACTTATTGGCACATTTGTATGTTTTGTTTTGCATTTTGTTGTTGTTGTTCTTATTAGCAAATAACTGTTCAAATTTGTTGAGCTGGGCGTGGTGGCGCATGCTTGTAATCCCAGTACTTGGGAGGCTGAGACAGGAGGATCGTGGGTTCACAGCCAGCCTCAACTACTTAGTGAGACCCTCCACAACTTAGTGAGAACCTGTTTCAAAATAAAGAATAAAAATTAGGGTTGGGGTATAGCTTGGAGGTAGAATGCCCTTGGGTTCCATCCCCATTACCGCAAAAACAAACAAACTCTTTGCCCATTTTTTAATTGGGTTATTTGTTGACTTGTAGGAATTCTTTACATATTCTGATTACAAATCTCTTATCACATGATTTGCAAATACTTTCTCCCATTATGTGGACTGTCTTCACTTACTTAATAGTATCATTAGAAGTACATGAGTTTTTAATTTGGAAAGTAGTCCAATGCATCTTTTATTCTTTTGTTGTTTGAGATTTTGGAGTCATATCTAAGAAATCATTGCCTAATCCAATAATGAGGATTTATGCATTCATTTCTCCTAAATTTTATAGTTTTGGCTCTTATATTTAAATCTTTGATCCGTTTTGAGTTAATTTTAAATATGGTGTAAAGAAAGGTCCAGTTTCATTCTTTTGCATGTGAATATCCAGTTGTGATAGTAATATTTGTTATAGAGCTCATTCTTTTACATTGAATTGTCTTAATGCTCTTTCCCCAAAATTAATTTACCATAAATGGATGAGTTTATTTCTAGACTCTCAATTCTCTTCCACTATACCATATAGACTATTTGTATACAAGTACTACATATAGTCTTGATTACTATAGCTTCATAATAAATTTTAAAATTGAGAAGTGTAAGGATTGTGTTAATTATTCTGGGTCTTTTGAATTTCTCTATGAATTTTAGGATCAGCTTTGTAATTTCTGCAAAAGTGAATAAAGAAAAGGCAGCTGGAATTTTGATAGGAATTTCACTGAATCTGTAGATCAATTTATAAAGAATATCCCTCTGAAAAATATTGTCTAATACATAAGCATAGGATGTCTTTCCATTTATTTAGGTATTTTATTTATTTCAATGATGTGCTATAGTTTTCAGTGGTCAAACTTTGAACTTCTTTCATTAAACTTATTCTTAAGTGTCTTATTTTTGATACTGTTGTAAATAGATTGTTTTCGATAAAATAACTCCATTTATCCTCATCCTTTTTGTGACTTGTTGTATATTCTAATTGTAAATATGTTATACACTCTACCACACAATGTCATTATTTTTGTTTTAAATTATCAGCTGTCTTTCACATAAATTAAGAAAGGAAAAAAACAACAACAATGCTAGTCTTTTATGCTTACTCAAATATTTCCCACTTCCAGTGTTGTTCATTCCTTTGGGTCAACACAACTTTTCCTCAATTATCATTTCTTTCAGCCTAAAGCATTTCCTTTAGCATTTTTAAAATAGTGCAGGCCTGCTGGATAAAAACTTACAGCATTTTTTAAAATTTGAAAATGTTGTTTTTTCATTTTCATTGTAGAGGACAGGGTCACTTCTTAAAGAAATGTAGGCAGACTTTTCCTTTTAGCATTTTACAGAGGACATTTCCTTGTCTTCTAAGCTCCATTGTTTGTGATATAAAATCAACAATCATATGTAACCTTGTATTTAATGTCTTTTTCCCCTTAGACATCTTTTAAAAATTCTCTCTTATGCAATTTGATAGTAATCTACCCAGGCTTGACTCTGATTTTCTTTTAGTTTATGCTTCTTGGGCATTACTGGGTTCTTAGATCTATAGATTTGTTTATGAACAATTTTCACTCATGTCTCCAAATCTGTGTTTTGCCTCTTGCTCTTCTTATTTTTAGGGTGTGGCCTTTACCTAAGGTTATGGTCCTTGTTCTTAACACATGACATTTCTGGAGTTTCAGTGTCTGGTATTCTTAACAAGTCTCTTAGCACTGGCTGAAGTGGGAACCCTTTTCTCAGCCTCTGTGACCTCTCTTATCACCAGTCATGGCTCAGCCCTGCATCAGCTACTCTTTGCCAGGCCCTCTAGAATCTCACCTTGTATGTACACAGCTCAGCCTTCAGCCAATAACTATTGGATACCCCCATCAAGACTTCTGGACTGCTGTGCAGCTGCTGTTGTGTGAAGCTCTGATGCACGGATTCCAGCTGCTTCAGGAGTCCAAACTCCAGCTCTTCCTGCAGTAGTTTGGCGAGACTGTGGTTCTCAGCTTGGGCTTCACCTCCTTTTCAACCCTCTGGAAATTGCCCCTGATCCAGGCAAAATGTAAAGTTCATCTCATGCGTTTGCTTTCTCTTACAATCCTGCAGTGTTTAGGTGGAGCTCTGTTGTCACCATAAATGGGATCTGACTTTTTTTGTTGAATATTTAGAGAATGCAAAATATGGAGTCAGGTACATTTAGTTTGAAGGAGGCTAGCCAGTTTCAATGCCCACGGGATAATCCAGTAACATTAAAAACTAGTAAGAGGTTCTAGGGTAACTCCTCTAACTACCGAGCTGTATGTACTTCATTTGAACACGTATAAGCCAAACAAAACACTCAGGAACATTACAGTCTGTGGGCCACTGGTGACAACCTCTGCTGAACTTTAGATCCTGGCTTTGAGGCCTTTGTCTCTCTAAATCTCAGTTTCATCATTTGTAAAGTAAGAATAACAATGACACTTAACTCATTCAGCTATTAGAAGATTTAAAGGAAACAAATACAATTAATATTTGTCACATGATTTTTTTCAGTAAATGGAAGTTTGTCCAATAGCACTTTTATCTAGAGTTTCTGGACCTACCTTCAAGAATCTAGGACTACTTTCTTCAAAAGAGATTACTTTAGCTGGGTGTGATGGTGCACGCCTATAATCCCAGTACTTGGGAGGCTGATGCAGGAGGATCACAAGTTTGTGGCCGGCTTGGGCAACTTAGCGAGACCCTTTTTTGAAATAAAAGGTAAAAAATAGATGGGGTATAAATCAGTGGTAGAGTGCCCCTGGGTTCAATTCCTAGTACTACAAATAAACAAACAAACAAATAATTAAACAAACAAATAAATAAATGACTCTTGAAACCCCAAATCCTCCATCCTTCCCATTCTCTTTTATTCAGTCAAAGCACAGTCAAGTCCCTGTGATGCTTGCTACTTCCTTAGTCTTGGAGCGGCCACGCTATCTTCCCTCAACTTCCAACCCTTCTGTGCTCCCTCTGGAGTTACAGCTCTCAGCCAGTGGCACCATCCCCAGGTCTTCAGCCTCTGGCCCAAGAACTCCCTCTGCTTCCTTGCCTTACCTGAACTCTTACTCTTTGCTGAGCATAGCTGGAGCTCTTGTAAGTGGCTACGGTTGTTGTTTTCATAAACCCTATGTACTTTAGGACCTGGAGGTAAGGCTGGTGTCTTCTGACAGCTCACTGTTGCCCCCTCCGTTCCTCTGCCACCTTGTAGAAGGTCTCTCCGGCAAGACTCATTCCATTAAGTTTTATTACCCTCTATCCTATTGCTTACTAGCATATACCAAGTTGTCTAATCATTTCCTTTACCATTCATTCTGAATGGTTAATACCTGGTTGATCGTCTCTATCTCAGTTCCTCCCATCTTTCCACATTAATGGTGAAGAATGGGGTTCACAACCCATTCTGTTCCACTGACTCTGGCCTCCTTGGTTTTCTAATCACTCTAATCCCCTCCTCTCCTCACCTCTGCCATGTGTGCCCTCTTGTGTTAATTATTGACACTTCTAATTGACCCACTTACAAAATCGCTAAGTCATACAGCATCATCTGTGACCACAATCTCCTTTCCTGACAGTTCGGCACTCCTACCAGAATTTTCTTCAGCCTCTTCATAACCTGTAAGCTAACAACTCCCTGAGCCTCTTTTTTCTTCATTTCCTTTGTCTCCACTTTAGAATCTAAGGCTCAGGATTTCAAAAACACTCCTCCCTGTAGTTAAAAAAAAAAAAAAAATCCCGGTCACCTCTGTTTTCTTCATCACATTTGGTCTGGAAAATCTTCTCTCCTAGCCGAATTCACTTATGTTCCTTCCATATTCATCTGCACCAAGTACTGCTGGAGGAAGTAACACAGCAGGTCAACTAGAAAATTGTAGTTTACTCCCCTCTTCTCCACAATGGCAGTTTCAAACCTCCCACTTTCCTTCCTTTTGCTCTGAAGTTTTGGACAACTAGAGTAATGCAACTTGGGTCCTATACGATGGGAGGAGTACACAGCGGTTTCTGGTCTAAGACAAGGGGCAAATATCTAGTTTTTGTACATATACTTGGGTAAACGTGCTAGGATCCTCTAGTCCCTGTTGATACATAAGCGACCTCTTCCCAGTGCTCCATATGACAGAGTGAACTGAGATCTGACTCAACACAGCATTTGGGCCACAGGATTTTGTTTTGTTTTGTTTTGTGTTTTTTTGCAGTACTGGGGATTGAACTCAGGGGCGTTCTACCTCCGAGCTATACCCCCAGCCCTATTTTTAAAATTCTTTTTATTTTGAAACAGGGTCACTAAGTCGCGGAGTGCCTCACTAGGTAGCTGAGGCTGGCCGAGAACCCAGATCCTCCAGTCTCAGCCTCCCTAATGCTGGGATTACAAGCATGCGCCACCACGCCCAGCTGGCCACAGGGTTTTAACTTCTTTCATCATAAGGTTCTAAAACGCTGGCCCCAAGGGTCTGACATGAAGGGGAATGACGTGTAGTGTGTGTATTTTCCACCACAACCTGCAAATCTGAATTTTTTTTAGAAGACATAATTTTATATTTGTGTGATTATTCAATGAATGCTTATGTCCCCTGCTGAACTCGAAGCTTCATTGGGGCAGAAAACATGTCTACTTTTACTTGACATGTGTCTCCTCCAGCACAGAGCATAATTCTGGCACTTGATAGAAATTTGATAATTGAGTAAGTGAATAAATTATTTTTATTCTCATATGTGTAACAATGTCCTTTAGCTTCCTAGCTCATTTCTCTTACTCCATTGAGCCAAAACCTTCCTTCCTCTAAGATTTGTGCTGTTTGGATCAACCCGTCGTTCTCATCTTCTGCTTGTCATCTTCAGGTTTCACTCCATATTATATTAGTTACTTATAATTGTAAAAATATGTCATTGTCATCTGAAGTCCTTTGAATCATGTAGAATGATGCTGACTGCAAATAACAGAAAACTCCAATTTAATTTGCTTTAAAAGATAAGAGAGTTTAGAACCAACGTAATAAGTTCAGACATACAGCAATGTCAGCCCACTGGGGCTCCGATTTTGCTTTTCTGCAATTCCCCTGGGCTCTGTCTTCCTCTCTGTAATAGATTCATCCTTAAGCTGTAGTAGTTTCATGCAAAACACTACAACATCCAAAGGAAGAAGAGGGATTGACATTTTCCCCCATGTCTCCTTGATTTTTTTGTTTTTTTTTGTGGTACTGGAGATTGAACCCAAGGGCATTTTACCTCCAAGCTACACCTGTAGTCCTATTTTTTATTCTTTATTTTTGAAACAGTGTCTCATTAAGTTCCGGAGAGCCTCACTAAGTAGCTGAAGCTGGCCTCAAACCCTGATCCTCCAGTCTCGGCCTCCCAAATACTAGGATTACAAGCATGCACCATCACTCTTGGCTCCCATGTCTCCTTTTAATAGCAATGGAAACCTTCCTAGAAGCTCTCCAGCCAACTTTCCCTCTTAATACCAAAACTAGATTATAGGCTTAGTCCTAAATCAGACCTTGATAACGAGACTGGCATTCTCATGCTTGCTCAGCCTAATCATTTGAGATGGCCTGGAAGCTGTTGGAGTCAACCACCTTGATTTCAACAACTCCACATTTATAATTTCACAATTTAGAATTCCAGTTCTGATGGCAGTTCCTATTATTTCATCTCTTTCACTTCTTGACCTCCATGCACTCTTTCCTTTGTCCTTACTGAATCCTGTGTAGTCTAGAAGTCTGACTCAGCTTTTGTAATATATCAGAACTCATATGGTGGCACTGTCTCCTCTTCTTAAACTAACATTCAGAACTCTTTAGCATTTTGGAAGGGGGAGCACCGTTATGTTTTAGCCACAACAGCCAGGTCAGTCTTTGATGAATCCTGGATGAATTCAACAATTAGCTATCTTCATTCTTTTTCTTGAGTTGCTGAGTCTTGCTGGAAAATAGGACATAGCTTTGCAAATTTGTATCACTGTAAATTCATAGATGTTATTTTAGGCCACTTTTTCATCACTGTGAGCAAACTACCCGGCAAGAAAAGTGAGAGGAGGAAAGGTTTATTCGGGTTGCAGTTTCAGACATAGGGTCCATAGTCACTGGCTGACTTCAAGACAGACATCATGGCAGCACAGTGTGGTGGGAGAAAGCTGAGCTCAATTCAATGGTGGCAGGAAGCAGAGAGCTAGATAGGAAGTGACCATGAACAGGTATAGTCCCCAAGGCCACGCCTTGGTGACTACCTCCTATAGCCACACCCCACCTGCATAAATTAGCACCCACCAAATCCACTCCAATGATTACCCTTTCAATGGATTTATCCACTGATGAGATTAGAACCCTGATTCAATTATTTCAACTCTACACATTTTTTGCATTGCCAATACCTTGCGTTGGAATGAGCGTTTCTGGGCGACATGCCATATTCAAACCACACAGATGGTAAACTGATCGTGGCCCTTAGTGCCACATAGCAGTTCTGTGCTTCTTTCCAGTCAATTCTTTTACAGGTTGTGGGTTGTATTCTAATTCTACAATTCACTAGGCTGTCTGAACTTGGGCAAATTATTTAAATTTTCTGAAGTTCAGTTATTTAATCTCTACTATGAGACTCAAAGAACCTACATTAAAAGATTTTTTTTTTTTTTTTTTGCGGTACTGGGGATTGAACTTAGGGGCATTCTACCCCCGAGCTATACCCCCAGCCCTATTTTTTATTCTTTATTTTGAAACCGAGTCTCACTAAGTCGCGGAGTGCCTCACTAGGTAGCTGAGGCTGGCCGCGAACCCGGATCCTCCGGTCTCAGCCTCCCAAATGCTGGGATTACAAGCATGCGCCACCACGCCCGGCTTTTAAAAGATTTTTTTAAGGATTCAGAAGTCAAAGTATGTGAAGCAATTTGTCCATCGTCTGGAACATAGTACAAAGTTAATGGTAGTGTTTGTTTATTTTTTCGAAGTTCTGAGGATTGAACCTAGAGGCATTCTACCTCTGAGCTATACCCCCAGACCTATTTTTTATTTTGATACAGGGTCTCCCTAAGTTGCTGAGGGCCTCACTAAATTGCTGAGGGTAATTTTTATTTTAATGGCAAATCCTAAACTTTGTTCCCCTCCTATGTCCTCTACTTTACTTCCTCATTTCCTTCTACTCTTAGCAATTATTTTGACTTTTTGGAGAACAGATACCAACATTTGTGGATTCCCTGATTTCCTTTCATCTTCAAATAGACCAGAAACTATATTAGTTT
Organism: Graphiurus murinus; assembly: GCA_004027655.1. Taxonomy (NCBI): domain Eukaryota; kingdom Metazoa; phylum Chordata; class Mammalia; order Rodentia; family Gliridae; genus Graphiurus; species Graphiurus murinus. The sequence goes on from PVLC010016772.1 coordinate 14,452, forward strand.
TTGCACTCCAAATGCTAGCACGTGGCCTGATATATGAAATAGCCAGAGTTTGTTCCACTGAATTTAACATGTCCTTATTTTTAAAGTTGATCCTATGAGATTAGGGAAGGACAAGGGAGAAAGAATCACAATGCAATAGCTTGAAAAGTAGGTTAAATATTTGCTTGTGATGGTTAGTAAAAAAAAAAAAAAAGTTCTCTGGTATTCAAAATCTGCCTGAAAGGCGCTTGAGACTCAGAAGATGTCTAAACGAAAAGATTCATTTAGGTCTGATAATCAGCAACATAAACAATATACAGATGAATAAGCTAGCTTTATTTGTAAATAACCATTCCTAGTCCAAATAATTTCCTTCTGTGACAGAGACTTCCCTAGTCAATATTGCAACATCTCTTAAGTCTAAACAGTAAAACCAAATGACTACAGACAATGATCAATGTGTTCCATGATAGTAATAAAGAGGGAGAACAAACATTTCTCTACTAACTAAACACAACCAACCAAGCAAAGTCATTTTAATCTTTCCTGGGGCAAGATCAGAATAAAATAAATATGTTTCTTAGTATATACCCAAACTGAATTTCTATGGCCAATTCTTACATTAAATTAAATCTATTTTATTGAAGTAGGCTTGGATTTAGAAGAGACCATTAGAATGCTATATTTTTTTAAGGATATTTACTCTAGTAGATAAGTGTTTTAAGCTAAGATCTTGGCATAGAAATCCAAGATTGGGAGGGAATTCTAGCTAAAGAAACTTATGAATTCAAACTCCTTTGAAAAGACACTTTCTCAACCCTCTTTTTAAGAATACCCATTTTATTTTGGCTCCACCAGTGGTAAGTATGTAGGCTTTCATAAGACACTGGTCCTCATGGAGTCAGAGACTTCTGCCAATTTCTGAAAAGTGAATACTTTGGCAAAGTGAAATCAAACTGGTTATGAGTCACTCTGCCATTAAAAAAAAATCTACAAAAGATTATCTACTGTCCACACAAATTCCATGTGCCTATTGCTGTGGTCATTCCTAAAAATATAATGGTATTTTTTTCTGCTTTTATCATACGAAACTGTGCTCAGCTGCCTCCTACTGTTCACACTTCTTTTTCTTTGGCTCTTTTCCACTTAGTCAATATATGTAGCTTTTTTTTTTGTTTTCATTTGCTTTTTTTTTTAATTAGCTTTTTATTTTTCCCAAAAAGAATCCCCTAAAATTGAGAAGGAAATATTGATACAAGTTTAAGTTGACATGATCTGTTGATGCATAAAATTGTGCTGAGGCTGTGCACTCATAATGATGATCTATTAGGATTCTAAGAAATTGAACCAAACTCTAATTAAATGTGAGCAAATGATGGATTTGTTTTAAGAATTCTAGGCAGTGTCATGAGATTCAAGGGCAATGTGGTGCTGTGTTTCAGAATGGACAATCCCAGCATGGTGACACAAGCCTGTAATCCCAGTACATGGGAGGCTGAGCTAGGAGGAACTACAGTTTACATGCTCTTAGCCCATTTTTTCCTTTGCTTTTGTTGTACATTTGCTTTATTCTTTACTTTATGGTTTACTAACTTGCTTAGCTCTTCAGATCCCACAGAAAAACTGGTAAAAGAGGATAGACATTCCAAAAAGTGCTTTTGGGTTGAGTTGACCAAACAGTAGTTATCTATTACAAATCATTATTAAAATAATTTGTAGAACTATCTTCATGCAATAAATGGTAAGTATTTTAGGTATATAATCTCTTCTATTTTTTGTTATCTGAAAGCAAGATCTCCTAAGACATTTTTCTTCATGCATTTCTATGCTGATTATTCTGTTCTCTTCCTCATTGTCATATGCATGATCTACCCTTTCCCACATTGTTTACCCTGAAAAACTGATCTCTTCCTGCTACATCAGTGAGGTTCCCTTGCCATCTCATTTCCACTGGGTTTAGAGATTGGAGATAAGAAGGTCAGATGAGAGAGAGAGAGAGATCAGAATGTTTATTCTTTGATCCTTCCTGCTTTAGTGCTGCATCTCTGGCAGTATATGTAACTATACATAAATATAACTCCCTAACAGTGACTTCCCACTGGGTCCCTGTAATACTTTTCCTCTCAGTCCCCCAAGTCTAGGGATAGTATTAGCTCCCTGTTGATGCTAATCTCAAGGTATCTCAAAATTAATTAATACTACCCTGTTTTTGTAAGTACTGCTTCTATGAAAGTTCTTAACTTGAGCTACTGAGATGAATTCTGTTTATTGATAGGACTTTGACTGGTACTTGGTACCAAAAATAGACCCATAATCAAACCCTGAAGATGAGAATTCTTTGTTAAGATTGCATTCTTATTTAATGAGAATAACCTCTCAGCTCAGGGATATGAACAGAGCATGAGAAAATGGTAGTGGCATCAGGATGACTAAAATTATTATGGTAGCACCTCTTAGGGTAGTTACTATTCCAAATATGATATTTCTCCTAGAGCAGATAAATACATTTCCTAGTATATGATATAATACTATCAACCTAGAAGATGGATTTTGTTCAACTTTGATTATTAACCACAATTAATAGCCATTTGCATTCCCATGGTAGGGAAACTAATACCCCTTCCTAGCCTCCACTTAGGGTTATATTGACTCTTTTGTTCTCTGTGATCATACATCCTGGAGAAACTTGGATATCCTGACACATCACAGAACATTATGCTAGTTTATTATACTTAGGGCATTATGCCAGTTTGACAGAAAGTACTCTATGTGCACGCCAAATTGTGGGAAATAGCAAGCTGTTTGGCCAGCAGGTCAGGACTTGGAAAGCATGGTTTGGATGGACAGCACAGAATGGCCAAAGAGTATAAAGATAGTTATGTTCCATTAGATATCCCTCCTATAGAGAAAGAAATCCACTATCAGATAGACAAGATAGCCCATCCTATGGATGTCAAGAGCGTCTCTCTCTCTCAAATGGTTTTTGACAGGCCTAAATACAAAGTGGCCATGTTGAGAGGTTATGCATGGGCTTAGGAATGAGGGTTTCCCCTTAACAAGGCTAATTTGGTTATCCTGATGATTTTTCAATCCATCAATAAATGATACCAATATTGAAACATTTTGCAAGGTCATAGAGAGGGCAGTAATTTATCCTTAAAGACAGACATACAAATTCCTGATGTGGCTATGCCTCACTCTGACAGCACTATTCTCTCTAAGTTTATAGATTTCCCTATCCATTGTCATGGTATTACACACAGCATTTCTTCTAAGCAAGGATGGTGAAAAAAGTATACTGGAGGTCATGTGATCAAGAAATTGACTGTTATTATCATGTACTCCATCCCTAGAAACAGGAGTAGCCTGTTGAAGGAAGCTGGGAGGTGAAACCCTGCACAGCTGGAAGAATACCCTCCAGGATGCAGCATGTGCTTTAGATCAATACAAGTACTTCTTGCATCACTTAATTCTTTAGGGTTTTAAAACATCTGGTCTGTGTTTCTCTCAGACCTCTTAGATTCAGCTCTTTCTATGTCACCCCATCAGCTGATTTAAGCATTCTTCAGAAACTCTCATTTATACAGACATAAAGATTTTGTATATAAAGTATCTCAAGTACTGTATATTGGTTACGGTAAATAGCTGCAGCTTGTTAAAGTTTCTTAGTAGTTTGACCAAAACAGTGCAAATATTTCTCAATACTGTGTTCATATCAGTGTCTATTTCTTTTTATGTTTCATTAAAATGAGTCAGATACAAATGTTATTTCTTCATTTTGAAATATACCTTTTATTTATATGAATTGTATTCTTAGGCTCAATTCATGCTTTTTGCCTTTAGTTCAAATTAATATGATGTTAATATTGTGACTCTCACTTTATTTTTGCTGGTATTAGATTGATATCTTTGACTGTAACTTTATTTTATCCATTTTTATATTTTAAGTTTTTGCTTTGAATTTGTTTTATAGAAATTGAACACAGCTGATCTAATTTTGTTTTGTGACACATGAGAGAGGGAGAGAAAGAGAGAGAGAGAGAGAGTTTTGTTTGTTTTGGTACTGGGAATTAAACCTAGGGGTGTTCTACCTCTGAGATACACCCCCAGCCCTTTTTGTTTTATTTTATTTTTTACTTTGAAATAGAGTCTCACTAAATTGCTGAGGTTATTGCTAAATTGTTGAGACTGGCCTAGAACTTGTGATCCCCCTGTTTCAGCCTCCCAAGTACTGGGATTTTAGACATCAACCAGTACACCTGGCTCAGAGAGAGTTTTTATTTCCTAAGTGAGGTGATTCAATTTATAGTTATTATGGTAGACTTATTTTTCTTGTTTCTTGAATTTTCTATACTGCCTGTTTTATTTATTTATTTATTTATTTATTTATTTATTTATTTATTTATTTATTTATTTATGGGTTTTGTCTTTTGCTCTATGAACTACATTTTCCTTTTACAATGATTTAGGATATTATTATAAATTGCTTTGAAATTTTTCAAAAGCATCCTTCATCTTCTATTTCTCTGATTATTAGTGAGTTGAACATCCAATAGTCTGTTCTTCCATTATTTTACTTATTTTCTACCTCATGTTAACTGTTTGTATAAAAAGCATATGGAGATAGTCATCTAAATTTTTTTTTTCCAAAAAGTACTCATGGATGACGCATTTGTAAGTTTTTATATCTTTGAAAGTGTAGAGTTCTTTTCTCCACTTTTTTTTTTTTTTTTGGTAGTTGTACCGGGGATTAAATCTAATGTCTTGTACTTGATAGGCAAGTATTCTATCACTGAGCTATGTCCCCAGCCCTTTTCTATTTTCCATTTTGAGACAGGATCTTGCTAAGTTGCCCAGGCTGACCTCAAACTTGTACTAGTCCTACCTTAACCTCTTGAGTAGACGGGATTACAGGTGTGTACCACTAAATCCAGCTTTTGCCTCTCTTTCTAATAAGCAATTTCACTATAGTTATTTGGATATAATTACTGATTGTCTGTTTGCATTTGGATGATGGACATATACAAAGTTTTCAAATAAGATAAAGAATGGAGCCGGGCGTGGTGGCCCACGCTTGTAGTCCTAGCATTTGGGAGGCTGAGACTGCAGGATCCGGGTTTGCGGCCAGCCTCAGTGAGACCCTGTTTCAAAATAGGGCTGGAGCTGTAGCTCAGAGGAGAATGCCCCCAGGTTCCATCCCTAGTACCGCAAAAAAAAAAAAAAAAAAATGGTTTCAAGAAGCCTAAAAACATGGTGATTAAATTTTACATATGAAAAAAAATTTTACATTTGAAGGTGGGCATGCTGGCACAGGCCTAAAATACCAGGACTTGTGGGAGGCTGAGATAGAAGGATCATAGCCTAAGCAACTTAGTGAGACCCTGTTTCAATATTTAAAAAATAAAATAGGGCTGGGAGTGTAGCTCAGAGGTAGAATTCCCCTGGGTTTGATCCTCAGTACCGCACACACATGCGCATGCACATATATGCACACACACATACATACACACACACATACAGGCACACAAAGATACAATATTAGTTTGGGAAGAAAGGGAGAATTGAGATTGGAAAATCTCATCAATAAAGTAGGATACAAAGTGGATGTGTTCCTGCAAACACAGAGGAAAAGGATGCTAAGAGTGATGATGATTATGATGATGGTGGTGGTGATGGTGATGATGATGATGATGATGATGATGGTGATGATGATGATGATGATAAATGATAGCTGCGCAAGGCAGAATCAATGATTCCTCACAGTAAGACCAGTGATGGTGGACACCAAAATCATCTAAAGTAGTTGCCAAAAGGATTTTGTATGCAGCTTGGTGTACTAGCTGCAGGGTGATGGTTTCAAGGTCTTGGTCTTCGCAGGGCCTGGTTACTGATTTTCTCATGGCATACATACATGGCAGCTAGGAGCTCTGCTGACCAGTTGTCTGTTTGCAGTGATTTAGCTGAAGGAGTTTTCACCATCATCAGGAACTCAGAGGAGATAACCCCAGCAATGGTTTAAATACGTCCTCCAAAGTTCATATATTGGAAACTTGATCCTCAGTGAGCAGCATTGGGAGATCCTGGACTTCCTAACTTCTCTGTGTGCATTTTAACTGACAAGTCACTGACGTGTGCAAGGGTGTGAGCACTGGTGCGTAGAGTGTCATACCTAATCATCTCTTCCTACCATGTTTTAATATTTAAAACGCTTTGGAGTTTCAGAGTTTAATACAACCTCAGGGCGATATGAATCCCTTGCAAACCCTGCTGGTATGGTTGCCCCAGGAATGGAATTGTGGCCCAGAGATACTCAGTTATAAAATATGTTCTGTCCTAGCCGGGTGTGGTGGCGCATGCTTGTAATCCCAGCATTTGGGAGGCTGAGACCGGAGGATTCGGTTTCGAGGCCAGCCTCAGCTACCTAGTGAGGCACTCCACAACTTAGCGAGACCCGGTTTCAAAATAAAGAATAAAAAATAGGGCTGGGGGTATAGCTCGGAGGTAGAACGCCCCTGAGTTCAATCCCCAGTACCGCAAAAAAAAAAAAAAAAAGTTCTGTCCTGGTTTCACAGAACCTGGTCTAAATCCTGCTCTCAAGTAGCTATATGCACTGATTCATTTCATTTCTGTTCTTCTGACCTCGGTTTCTTCCCTTCAAAAACAAAATGACTGAGTTTTGTAGTTAGACAAATTAATCAAAGGGACAGAGCATACACAATGGTTAGCCATTACAGCTGGAATTCCCTGTTTGGATAGATCTCAAGATAGTTAAATGAGGATGCTTTCAGCTGTGGGAGCTGTTGGGCAATTGCTTTCTATGGATGAGGCTTTATTACTTGTTTGTTTTATGGAAATGAATGTGGCTGTTCTGATATAATAGTAAATTGTTGGACAATCCAAAGAAGAAAGTCCTAGGTCTATAAATCATGTTGGTGGGTGACCTTGAAGGGGAACAGTCTCTTGTGTTGATCAGACTCAGATCCAGAGAAGGAATACTTTTGAAGAATAGTGGGAAAATATGCATTCAAGATTGATATTAAACCAAGCCTTGAAGCTCAGTTTTTTCTATTGCTAACTGTGTAGACTTAGGTATGTAACCTCTTGAGTTTTAGATACTATCTGTGAAAACAATAATTTTCTTCTTTCTCTCTTCTCTTAGAAGTCAGACAGTTCCATTGAGCTCCTCTAATTTCTATTTTTTCCCACAAAATTAATAATTTTTAAGAAAAGTTTTCCCAGGTACCCTATTGCAATGTAAAGCTTGTTGCATTTTTTCATATTCCATTTCAACTCTTCTCTGTATTTTGATCCCTTATACTTTTAATTTTATTTGCCTATTTATTTATTTTTGGTTCTGGGGATTGAACCCAGGGCCTTGAGCATACTAAGCATGTGTTCTACCACTGAGCTACACTCCCAGCAATTATTTATTTTTAAGATATTTCACTTAGGAACATCTTTGTTGTAACTGATTAAAAAAACTATATTTCAATAGATACAGAAATCAATTGAGAAGTAAATTTTAAGACTTTACTTATCTGTTGATAAGTTGAACATTACTCTATATAGATTATGTAAGGGCCAGCTATTTTTTTCATTCTGCAGGTGTAGTTATATAATACTCTTCATAACCTGAAGGTAAGTATTATTGAATTCCTTTGTGAATGGAGAAATTGAGGCTCAGAGTATTCAATAGCTTGTCTTAGCTTATATCTAGAAAGTGACATAGCTGGGATTCAAAGCCATGTCCTTTCCAAATGTACCATAATAACTTCTGCCTTATAATATAAATTCTTCTCATGTTTTATACTTTTACAGTTCATGCAAATTTAGCATCAGTGTTATTTCCAAGGATTTTTGTGGTTATTCTTGTGATTGCAAATAGCCTCTGTACCCTACACTGAATTTAATAGGTATTAATACTTATGCCAGAGACGGTTCAAAAAAAAATTTTTTTTAAAGACATAAAATGTTACTGATACAGCTAAGGCCATTTTGTCTTTTCTTGCCTCTCCCCCCAGGAGCTAGCCAAGACCTTGAAGTTCTCCTACAGGTCTTAAATCTTTTATCACGAATATATACACCCACAAACATAGCATTCTAAGTACAAATAACAGTTATTTCCTCATATATGTTTTCACATTTAAAAGAATCACACAATTCTTTTAAAGAATCTGGAATTCAAGATGAACCGATTGCAGATGTATTACTTAACAAAAATGTGGGAGGGAAATCAACCAAGAGCATTATATTTAAAACAGATGCTTTAGTATCTGAACAGATTCAATGAAGAGAAAAGTTTAAGTCATAGGATGAAAAAGAAAAAAAAAATCCCTTTCTAAAAACATTTGTGTTATTTTATAGTTCAGGAGGGAGATATGTTAAAATATTTTCTTTGGTTAAAATTAATCAAGTATGGAAAAATTGATACTAAAGGAGGAAATGGAATAAAAAGAAACCCAAGGAGGCTTCCATGAGCTTTGTATCCTGAGGACTATAAAATTTCCTCCTGTATTAGTTTAAAGCTTTATAATTGGAGAAATGGCTAATGAAACAAGTTAGTGCAGGCCTTTTCTCCTTTGTTTAATTAAGCTTCCCCAATCATGGAATTTAAATTATAACTGGAGAGGCTCTGTCTAAATAGACTCTCCTGTTTCTCAGCAATTGAAGGCACCTGGATGTTAACCCCTGACCCACAACATATGGGAAACTTCCAGCACGCTCTTTTTCTCTCCTCTCTCTCTTTCTCTTTCCTCCCAAGTGTATATACACATAAATGTAAACCTCTCTAATCTTTCAGGTAAATTTCACATTTTCCCTTATACATTTTGTTAAATGTTAATCTGTTGCTAAAATTGTGTAGACACAGAAAAAATAAAATTAAGGTGAGGAAACATAGTTGTCTCCATTCTTTGTAAGAATTTTGTTTGTTTATTTTGTACTGGAGATTGAACTCAGGGGCATTCTATCTCCAAGCTATATCCCCAGCCCTTTAATTTTTTTTTTTTTTTAATCTTCAGCTTTTACTTTGAAACAGAGTTTGCTAAGTTGTTAAGACTCTCACACCAAGTTACTGAGGCTGTCCTTGAACCCGTGATCCTCCTGTCTCAGTCTCCCAAGTGCTGGGATTAGAGGCATGTGCCACCACACCCAACTTTGCCTACATCCTTGTATGTTTACCTGAGCTACATGTTTATTGTGGTCTTAGATATACGCTAAGTGCATGGCATTTCAGGGTTATATTTCACTGGGGTGTGGAATTCTTGTGTAGAATACAGCCTCTGAGTTATAGCCCCTGGGAATTAGGAAAGGTAAGGATGGAGCTCAGATACCTCAGAAATGGAGAAATCCTCAGGCTACTATTAGCCCTCTGTAGCTGAGGGAGGGCTTCCCCAAACTCTGTGACTGTCTCTTGAAAGGGACCTATGCCCCAACTCCTACTGTACTTTTTAGGTTGCTGGATCTTTCTTTTGAAGTGAGGTGGAAGCTCTAACTACAACTGCAAACTATAGGGGATCTGAAAATTTACAGAACCAGCTGGGCATGGTGGTACACGCCTATGATCCCAGTACTTGGGAGGCTGAGACAGAAGGATCACAGGTTGCTAAAGCCAGTCTCAGCAGCATAGTGATGCTCTCAGCAACTTAGCAAGACCCTATTTCAAAATAAAAAATAAAATAGGACTGGGTGTGTGGCCTGGAGGTAGAATGCCCCTGAGTTGCATTCTTAGACACACACACACACACACATACACACACGTGCGTGCGTGCGCACACACACACACACACACACAATAGAACTGTAAATGCTTTGATTCTTCACTTAAAATATCTATGGAATTTGTACTAGAAATATCTCACTCTTTCTACTTAAGCCATAAAGCACTGGTTTTCGAATACATCATCAGATTTGAAATAATTTAAAGCAATTTTATAAGCATTTCAAAATACTTAGGCAAAAATTAAAGTAAGTTAATAATAAAATTCTTAATCAATAAATTGGGCTATATACAAAAGGCATGTTTAAAATCAATGTTAGCAGGACATGGTGGTACACACCTGTAATCCCAGTACTTGGGAGGCTGACACAGGAGGATATCAGGTTTGAAGACAGCCTCAGCAAGTAGTGAGACTCTTATCAATCTAGTGAGACCCTATTTCCAAATAAGAAATAAAAAATTGAGCTGGGGGTGTAGCTCAAAGGTAGAATGTCTCTGATAGAAAAGTAGAATGTATAGTACCACACACACACACAAAAAATCACTGTTGATAAATCACTATTGTGATACACCTCATTATTTATACAATTGAGAATAGCTACATATTATTTAACCTCAAAGTGTTGCTGATTGTGGCCCTGGAAGCTTGAGAGGAAGGAATTTCAATTTTGAGAGGTAAGGAGAATGGTTTAAAGGGTAAAGTTTCAGTTTTATAAGGCAAAAAGTTCTAGAGATTGAACAACAATGTGAATATTCTTAACAGAACTAAACTGTACACTTAAAAATGGTTAACATGATAAATTTCATGTTTTGCATATTTTACCACAATTAATAATAACAGGTAGCTGGGCATGGTGGCCCACACCTGTAATACTAGTATTTGAGAGGCTGAGATAGGAGGATCACGGGTTTGAGGTCAACCTCAGCGACTTAGTGAGGCCCTCAGCAACTCAATGAGACCCTGTTTCAAATGGGAGTGAGCTACAGTGAAAAGGATTGGTGATTTGGGTTTTGGTTTTGTGATTTATTTTCCTCTTTGTCTTATAAACGTTAATATGTGAAGGTATATTTTTGAAAAATATAAAAACAATCTAATATTCATTAAGATAGAGAATTTAAAGAGAATATATAAGTACAAAGAATATAACTTTGATTTTATAAGAGAAAAGGAGAATAAAAGTATAAGGAAGAATTCATTGTAAGCTCCCTCACTAAAAATAACAGTGAGCTGGGCATGGGTGGCACATGACTGTAATCCTAGTATTTGAGAGGCTGAGATAGGAGGATCACGGGTTTGAGGTCCTAGCTACTCGGGAGGTTGAGGCAGGAGGATGGAAAGTTTGAGGTCAGCCTGGACAATTTAGCAAGACTTTGTCTCAAAAATAAAAAATAAAAATAAAAAGAGCTAGGGAAGCTGGGCTTGGTGGCAAATGCCTGTAACCCCACTGCATGGGAGGCTGAGACAGGAGGATCATAGGTTTGTGGCCTCAGCAACTTAGTGAGGCCCTCCGCAATTTAGCAAGACCCTGTTTCAAAAGATAGGGATCGGGGCATATCTCAGAGATAGATAGCCCTTGGATTTGGATTCAATTCCCAGTACCACAAATAAGAAAAAAAAAGAAGGATGATGGTGGTGGCTGGGCTGGGGATGTAGCTCAGTGGTAGAGTGTCCCTTGGTTCAATCACCAGTACTGTGAAACAACAACAAATCAAATCTAAATATGGGGGCAGGGGAGATGGGAGAGTAATGGGATTTCTTTTCTTTTTTTTAAGAATTTGCCTTATTAATAAGTGTGGTAGCAGTCAGTACTGGTGGGTGAAACAGATGTGAGGGCCATTTCAAAAGTCATTATCTATGGCACTTGGTGACAACTGAATGGGGATCGAGAGTTAAAAATAGCAGAAGCAGAGATACCACCCATGATTTTTTCTTTCTATTTTGAAATATCGTATGCTATTTAGAATTTTGTATTTCCTTCCTTCCTTCCTTCCTTCCTTCCTTCCTTCCTTCCTTCCTTCCTTCCTTCCTTCCTTCTTTCTATTAAACTCAGGGCATTCTATCCAAGCTACACCCTCAACCCTATTTTAGTTTTATTTTGAAACAGGATTTGTTAGGTTGCTGAGAGTCTTACTACATTGTGGAGGCTGTCTTCGAACCTGTGATTCTCCTTTCTCAGAGCCCCAAAGTGTGTGCTACCATGCCCAGCTTAGAATTTCGTATTTCAGACATTTAGAATTTCTCAGGTTCTACTCAATACAATCTGCCTGAGGCAGTTTATTGTATTTTTAGCTGCAATAGGAAAGTGCCAAATCTCATCTGAGCCACAGAATGGATAAAATCTCTTGGAATGCTATTCATCCGTGAATTCTGTAGCAAATATATAAAACTCAAGAAACCACACACTGGCTTCTCTCCTGGCTGATTAGATTCCTAAAGAACTTGAAAATAGACGAATATATTCTATACAACACAATTATGTATTATCAATATCCTTAACTGCAAAACAAGATTGATTTTTTTTTTCATGTAACTTCATCTTGGGGCATCATGGGTATATGTTTTTACCACATTTGTGAATTGTCTGTATTGGTTAGCTAAGGCTGTCATAACAAAGTACCACAGACCAGATGGCTAAAATAATAGAAATTTATTTTCTCATAGTTCTGAAAGCTGGAAGACCAAGATCAAGGTGAGAGTACCTTTGGTCTCTCCTGAGGCCTCTCTCCATTTTTGGCAGGGGTGGGGGATACTGGAGATCAAACTCAGGGACATTCTACCTCTGAGCTATACCCCATCCCTTTTTTTTTTTTTTGAAACAGGGTCTTGCTAAGTTGCAGAGGCTGGCCTTTAATTTACGATCATCCTGTCTCAGCCTCCCAAGTACTGAGACTGCAGGTGTGCACCATCATGCCTGGTTGAGGCTTCTCATCTTGAATGGCCACCTTTTCACTGTGTCCTCATGTGGGCTTCCCTCTGTGGGCATGCTTATCTGTGTCTAAACCTCTTCTTATAAGTGGATGAGGACCCACCCTAAAGAGATGATTTTAAGACAATTGACTATTCAAAGACCGGATCTTCCAATAGTATCACCTGGTGCGTAGGACCTGACAAACAAATTTTGAAGGTGGGGCAACAATCTAGCCCGAAGTATTGTCCAGGGAAAGTTTAGAACCACATTCACACCGTCCTTAACTGTTTCTTGAGATGATGAGATCCAATCACTCAGGCAGAACAGAGCCAAAAGTGACTTCACCCTGGGACCCTGAGGGAAGTTCCCTCCCTGTTCCTTATTATGTGGCCTGTTTGCCAGAGCTAAATAGAGATTTCGGTCACTCTTTGGCCTTATTGCTGGCCACGTGGACATCTACATCTGATATTTGAAAAGGATGAGAACGGGCGGATAGAAGCTGAAACTATTGCTTGTGTAGACACAAGTACATGGAAAGGCTGAATGGAGTGATGTGACCTCATAGGGAGGATTGGAGCTAGTAGGGAATTTTGGAGGTTAGTCCCAACGGGGCTCCTATATCTGCACACCTTTCCCCGGCACAGCTTTCCCTAGGAAAAGTCATTGCACACCCATTGGTTTGATATCAGGGGAGAAAGGTTTCCTCCAATCCTCCATATGATTCAAAGTCTATTTATTAGGGGGAAATACTTTGGAAGTACATGTATATTTCCTAATAAAACAAAGTGAGAGAAAGGGTTTCTTTTCTTTTTGCTACATTTTACTTGATTAAAGTCCACATATATGATTTTATTTATTTATTTATTTTGCTTGACTATTTAAACAAGTCTACCATCCTGTGTAATACTCCCTTGAATGGGAATATTGCTCTACCTTATTTTGGGAAGAGATCAATTTTTTTTTTGAGTAAAGTTGCCTTAGTGACCTCTGCATGTCTAATGCCATCAAATATAGAATTACTTCTCCCAACTCATCCTGTTCTCAAACAAATATGGAGAGGAAATAGGATCCTATTTAGGTAGAGAGAATGGTGCTAAGCCAGAAAAGTCAGTGGTTGAATGGCGTGTGTGTGTGTGTGTGTGTGTGTGTGTGTGTGTGTGTTACCTGCAATAACCAGTGGGCTCATAAAACCTTTTGGTATTTTGAGAGCAGGTGAGAACACTGATGTTGGACCTAGAAATGAAGAACTCCTCCTCTCCTCACCTCCACAGACATTTTCTGTTTCTATACAAAGCAGTGTTTCCTGGTATATAGGAAACACATAGTATTTAGGGTGACTATGCCTCCCGTGCTCACGATTGTCCTAGTATGAGTTTTTTGTCTTGGTGGAATTGATAAAACGCCCCTTTTCACTCTCCAAATTGTCCCTGTTTGGATAAAAAAAAGTACATGTTCAAGCGAGGCGTAGTGGCCCACACTTGTAATCCCAGTACTTGGGAGGCCGAGACCAGAGAATCCAGGTTTATGACCAGCCTCAGCTACTTAGTGAGACCCTCTGCAACTTAGTGAGACCCTGTTTCAAAATAAAAAGAATAAAAAATAGGACTGGGGGTGTAGCTTGGAGGTAGAACGTCCCTGGGTTCAATCCCCAGTACCGAAAAAAAAAAAAGTGTATGTTCATTTTAGCCCCAGTATATATTGAACTAATAGGTTCCTAGTCTCATCTTGCGTAAAGAAAACAAAGAGAAATGTCTCAGTGGTAGCATTCTGCATTCCATTATCCAAAAGAAATTTGGCTAGTAGTGTTTTACCCAGAAATACAATTAGGCCATAGAAATAGATTCAGATTCCTAATAAAGGTAAGTAAAATGATTTCTTGTCTCTCCCCAGTTTCTTTCTCTCTCTCTCTCTCTCTCTCTCTCTCTCTCTCTCTCTCTCTCTCTCTCTCGTGTGTGGTGCTTGAGATAGAACCCAGAGGCATTCTATTTTTAAGCTATATCCCCAGCCCCATTTAATTTTTTATTTTGAAATAGGGTCTCGCTAAGTTGCTGAGACTGGCTTTGAACCTGCCATCCTTCTGTCTCGGCTTCTCAGGTATTAGGATTATAGACATGTGCCACCACACACGGCCCTCTCCTTGTGTAACTTTTCCCATTTTCTTCTTTAAAAAAAAATATGCAGTGATCAGGCCTGACAGAACCATAGAGCTGTTAAGGTTCAGGGGAGGCAAAGGCTGTTGGGATAGAAATAGACCCTATCAGTGATTAGATTTTGGTGTTGTTTTCTTATTTTGTAGGAGCTTAATTTTAACTGGATGGTGAGATTCATAACATTTATCTTTGGAGTGAACATCAGCTCCATTTGATCAGGAATTTGAATTCATCTTAATCTGAGTTTCAAAAATGGTATTAATATTTTAGCTGCTCATTTATTTGGTTTTCCCTTTCACCTCTTCATCTCAGCGCCCCTTGAGGTCAGGGGTCAAGAAGTGCTTTCATGTGTATAAAATAAACAACTGCTGGGACCCTCAGAGACTTGCATTTATGGAAGTTCTTGGGGCATTCCACAGCGGGCCCAGTGTGCTGCTGAACTCCTGCTCTACAGACACAGATGGGGCACAAGTTCTCCAAAGAGCATTAGCAGAAGCTGTCCCAGAAGCTGTCCCACCAGGGCCCTACATGGGCTGCAAAAAGCTCTGCTCCTGTGGGCAATTGCTCCCAGGTATTTACTTAACACCTGGGAGCCAGGGCAAAGGAAAGTTTATGGGGGTAGGATCCTGCTAAGGGAAACAAATGCCTAAGGGAATGCAGGAAGCTCATTAAGGAGGAAAATCAGAAGCCTGCTGGGATTTCATTTCCTTAAGCGCCCTAGACAATTATAGGCTAGTTTAAGGGCTCTGCTGATGTCATCTGGGCTGCTACTCTGGGTGCAAATCCCGACCAAATATCAGCCCCAGGCACTTGAGAACACCTGCTGGGGCAGCAAGTGCAAGGGGCTCCAATCTGAAGCCAGGACTGCAGAAAATACACAGAGCACCAGGCAGAGAAGAAAGGGAGAAAGCCCCGCCCCGTGACTGCTCACCAGGTCAGAGGTGACCTGGACAGAAGTGGACAGAGAGCAGCACACACCAGGAGGCGTTTCAGGACGCCAGAGCCAGCAGGGTAAAATGTAGAACCAAGAAATACACTGAACAGTGTTGGAATGCCCCAGAGCCATAACACTGGCCTCTAGGAGTCTTGCAGGGATAGGAGAACATGGGAGGAAGTGGGGGTGCAGTTGTGATAGCCAGAATGAATTAAGATGAGGAGTGGGACACCTGCCTTCCATGCCTTTCACAGAGAAAACTGTGGGGCAAAGACTGTCTGCTGAGCCCCCGTCTTGTAGACTCGTACTCTGTGCATGGGTGGAGAGACAGCAGGCAAGGCTCAAGTGTGAGTTCAAGTGTGAGTCCAAGCGGATGGGACAGGGGCTCAGACTGTCATCACAGGCCTCCAGTGGGAAGTATGTCGCATGGCAGAGCAGCTCATCACTAAAAATGCTGCATCGTAAATGAAGAGGTAAATCAGGCTTGTGTGAGTTGAGAGGCCTCTTGAGCTCTTGAACGAACCCCGGCTACCTCTACACCTTTTTGTTTGGACCTTGACACTTAAGGAAAAGAATTACATTCTACAACTCAAGATTGTTTCAAGTGGTTGAAGTCTCATTTTAACATGCATGACGGTCACCTTGCAAAAGACTTATCTTTGCTTGTTTTGATAGTGTCCAAGTTGAAGGAATGGAGACTGAGGAAAGGGACTGTGTAGAGTGGTTACTCCCTGGGCTTCAGATAGAGACAGACACAGATTTAAATGCTGCTTTGCCACTTCCTGGACTTTTTCTCATCAGTAAAATGAAGCTAGTGGCGGTTAGGGATGAAATGAGACTTAAGCCTGTGATGTTACATGGCACACCCTCATTGACTGAGACCAAACAGTTTATGAATGGATTCGTTCCCTAACGAATTTATTGCAGTTTCTCCAAATGCTCTGAAGTTTGGGGGCTGGATATCCCTAATTTACTCACTGTCTTCTCTAGAGGGAATTATCAGTTGGTCAATCATTGACAGATTGTGGCTTTGCCTGACAATGTTCTCATCTGGGAGGAGCTCTTTTATAATGGGTATAAAATCTCATTAAGGTTTCTGGGGCTGGCTGTGACCCCTGAGGTATGCAGGCCTCTTTCTATGTCTAGGCTGCACAAATCACATTATTGTAATAAAAATAATGTCAACACATGGAGGGTGGAGGAGCAGTGAAAATACTGT
Organism: Graphiurus murinus; assembly: GCA_004027655.1. Classification (NCBI taxonomy): domain Eukaryota; kingdom Metazoa; phylum Chordata; class Mammalia; order Rodentia; family Gliridae; genus Graphiurus; species Graphiurus murinus. The sequence continues at coordinate 31,361 of PVLC010016772.1, forward strand.
GTCTGAATACTGTCACAGGACAAAATTACAATGACTTAGTTTAATGATCTTAATTGGCTTTTTTTAAATTCTAGAATTAAGTCACACATCATTCTATAAAAATAGAATAATTGTTCCAATGAACGAAGGAGTGGAAGTTGGTTTTGTAGATAGAAAAGAGATGAAGAAAACCAAAACCAAAAGCAAATTGGTCATTTTGAAGTTGCCTTCTCTGTATAGTGGGGACAGAGAGACAGAACAATAGAAAAATAACTGATTGGTTAATTCAGGTTACTTCTTTAGGACTAAAGCAGAGGTAATTTCATTATCATGTCAACTGAAAATGGTCTGTATTGGAAATTTGGTAGTTATCTCTCCAATCCTGATTTCTCAGGAGGTCAGATTAGCTTAGCTTCAGCTTGGTGATGTGGAGTTTTAGTCTGAGTGACTCCATCTTGATTTTTAGCTTAGAATGTTGGGGCCTAGGTGGGAGTGTAGTCCAAAGTAATGGCCTCCTGTATTTTTTAATCAACAATACTACAAAGGTGGATACATGCCATAATATATTTGTCTAAACCCATAGAATGTACACCACCAAGAATGAACCCTAATGTAAGCTGTAGGCTTTGGGTGATTATG
>PVLC010016773.1:0-34920 GCA_004027655.1 Graphiurus murinus
TACTTATAAGATCACATCAAAGTCAATCACTAAACTGACCAGGAGATAGGGGGAGGGTGGGTGGGAATTGGGGAAGGGTTAATGAGAAATATGTGCATGGATGTCTTTACCTGTACTAGTTTGTACCCAACAAAAATGTGTGATTAACCCTGTTGTACCCAAGAAATGTATAAAATTCCATGCTAAAAAATTAAAAAAAGAAATAAAAAATTAAAAAAAAAGAAGATTATAATATACCATCATGTACTTAAATAGTAAAAAAAAAAAAAAAAAAAAAAAAAAAAAAAAAAAAAAAAAAAAAAAAAAAAAAAAAAAAAAAAAAAAAAAAAAAAAAAAAAAAAAAAAAAAAAAAAAAAAAAAAAAAAAAAAAAAAAAAAAAAAAAAAAAAAAAAAAAAAAGAAATATGAATAGTTTTGCAACTACAAAGGATAAACGAGATGCACGTAAAAAAAAAAAAAAGAAATTAATAATCAAGGGTTTCAAAATTGCATGCTAAGATAAAAAAGCCTCAGCCTCAATTACTATAGTTTGCTTGTATTTTTCAACTATATCAATTCTTGATAATACTATACTGACTTAAAAACAGATTTTATAAGCTGGGTGTGGTGGTGCATGCTTGTAATCCCAGTACTTGGGAGGCTGAGACAGGAGGATCTGGATTTGAGGTCAGCCTCAGCTACTTAGTGAGACTCTCTGCAACTTAGTGAGACCCTGTTTCAAAAACAAAGAATAAAAAATAGGACTAGGTATGTAGCTCGGAGGTAGAATGCCCCTGGGTTCAATCCCCAGTACGGAAAAAAAACAACAACAAAAACAAAAAAAACCCAGATTTTATATTCTAGGATAGATATGCCAAACATTTTTTTATTTCTCATTTCCAAACAGATATGTTTTTAAAATAAATACAGAGGTGTTAAGGAAGACATATTAGCCTAATGATAGTTTCCTACTGTATCACCCCAAAATACAATAGTAACAAACAGAACTACCTCAGTGTGGCTCAAAAATCACATTTACATGATACAAGCAGAAGTCAGAAACAAAAGAAAAAAGGCACCTCCTGTTAAAAAAAAAATCTGTATCTTTTAAAATATGAATCACTAGGAATAGAGACACACACACACACACACACACACACACACACACACACACCTTAAGCTATCACTTTTCTAAGAAGGAATTGAAAGAAGACTAGCACAATACAATACAAAATAGCTCTTCTTTGTCATTGGTACCCTTTCTTCTGTTTGGGTGCTGGGTTCTCTGGTTATTTGATGGCTTGTCTCTTTCTTAGACAGTTTCCAGAGCAGATGGATGATTCATCTAGTTTGCTTCCCTGGGAACACTCTTCAGTGAGACAAGCTTTACAGTTCTGTTTTACTCTCAGCATCATTTTTTTGTGTAAGAGGTGATGTGAATGGTTCCATTCTACAAGAGTCTGCCCAGCAGCCTTTCCTATCTCAGAGATGCATCTCTATAAAAGTCTCCAGTACTGCAAAAATAAAAATAACAATTTTAAACAATATTATAGTTTAATGGGGTGTGGTGATGCACACCAGTAATCCCAGTACTGGGGAGGTTGAGATGGGAGAATAAATGTTTTGAGGACAGTCTCAGAAACCTAGCAAGACTCTCAGCAACCTAGCAAGACTCTATGTCAAAATAAAAATAAGAAGGGCTTGGGCATAGCTCAGAGGTAGAATGCCTTTAGGTTCATTCCCCCCCCCCCCCAACAAAAAAATCTGGTAGTGCAATGGTTTAAATTGAGAAGAGAGATAATTTTCCATTTTCCTTTAATGTCATCCAAAATCCACCATCATTTCTAGTGTACGTAATATAATATACTCTATATTATACAACTCTATAACATACAAATAGTATAAATTGACCTTTCAGAGTTTATGTTTATTAGTAGCAACATAAACTTTACTTTCTTTTCCACAGCTTTCAAATATTTGGGAAACCAGTTTTCAATAGTGACCAAAGCAGAGTGACTACTTGATCTATACTTTGCCAGTCTATTGATCCTACAAAGAAGAAAAGGGAGCAGAAAAGTCATTGTACCAAGGACTCTGCCTGATTCAACCTAAGATTGAGATATGCCCATTTTGGAGAAGATAATGAGTATGTTGCAAGAAAACTGTTTGTATGGAGAAACTTTTTTTTTTTTTTTTTTTTGCGGTACTGGGGATTGAACTCAGGGGCATTCTACCTCCGAGCTACACCCCCAGCCCTGTTTTTTATTCTTTATTTTGAAACTGAGTCTCACTAAGTTGTGGAGTGCCTCACTAGGTAGCTGAGGCTGGCTGTGAACCCGGATCCTCTGGTCTCAGCCTCCCGAATGCTGGGATTACAAGTGTGCGCCACCACGCCCCGGCTGTATGGAGAAACTTTTAAGAAGACAGTTACTTTGAAAAAATTAGATAAGCTTGGACTTATTACACAGTTTTAGAGGTCAGAGTTTATTTATCAGATTTGATCTTTGTACAGCCATTAGGGTCTCATTTATACAATTTGGAGAGCAAGGAGAGGAATGGAAAAGAGAGAATAGGGAAAAACTAGTTACAAGATGCAGAAGCTGATGGAGATTGTTTAAAGAATCCTTTAAGATTTCAGATCACAAAACTGTATCTCTGTGGTGTTCTGTGGGAAATGAGCAACAAAAGGAGGGGAAAAGTGCATTTTCCCACCTTTTCTATTGAACATACCAGCTGGGCTTAAAACTCTAACATTGCATAAAGTTCCATAACAATTTGTTATTGCCAGTGTTCTAGCTACAGTGCTGACCAATAGAAATAGTATCGATAGTACTTGGGAAAAGAAAGTTTAACCTAAGAATAGATAAAGTGCTTTCATGAAGCTTTGGAGATGACTGGGACTCAGGCTTTGATAGTATAGAAGAAGGACAGGATAGAAAAAATAATTCATGGATATCCTATGGTTGCTAACTGACATGGTCATGAGTATCCAGGAAATAACACCCTAGGATTACTGGAGTGATTTTGGCAGGTAATATCTTATGAGAAGTTAGAAATCCTGAAATAGCAGGTGAACAATGGAGAGCCAGGCAGAGATAGCAGCTGGTGAGAGAGAGAGAGAGAGAGAGAGAGAGAGAGAGAGAGAGAGAGAGAGAGAGAGAGAGAGAATATGAATGAGAATTTCGATCCTTTTTCAAACCACGGTCTTGCTTGGCCAAGTATAAGTAGATTACACATATTACTAAATCATTTATAAACTTTTATTGGTTTATAAAATACTAGTGACAGATGTTACAAGTTTAATTTAATTAAGGAATCATTTCTGAGCACCCTGTGTGTACAGTGCTATGTTAGATATCCTAGACAACTGGAAAGATCCAATGGTTTCAAAAAAATAACAAGCAAACATGAAAGTCTTACATAATTGACAACAATTTATTGTTTGGAAAAATATTTAATTCTTGTTATAACAGAGAAGGGCAAAAATTTTAAAAATGATTTGGCTATGTTATAAGAAGTGTTATCAGACATAGAGTGCTTGATGGAGAACTTAAAGTCAGGATCAGAAGAGAAAACACAGTAACCCAAATACATATTTTAAGCCTTAGACTGTAAACCCCACAAAAGTATTTTTTTTAAATCATCATAATGTGTCCAGAACTAGGGACAGTGGCACATGCAAGATATTCAACAAATGTTTGTTAAAACAACAACAAAAAAACCCGGAATTTTAAAAACTCTTGTATTGTTCTTTGTGATGACATTTGAGACGATCTAATTAGAGAAAAGTTCTCTCTGGACTAAAACTTGGCAGTGAATATGGATAAGGTTGACCAATTTCTGTCTCATATCAATTAAACCTTTCATGGTTTTTTTTTACACAAATGCAGTCATTAATGAGCAGACGCCCAGGGCAACGATAATTATGATGATAATACATTGCCCTTACACCCTTTTCCTTATCCATGGAAACCTAAGTGCTTTACCAACAGTAATTATCATAGCACTTATGGGAGATAGAAAGTATAATTAACACCTTTTGCAGATGAAAATGGAAAAAATAGAGTTATTAAACAACCAACCCAGAGAGATGTAGTAAGTCAGCCATTTATTATTAGAAATGTCAACCCTCAATCTGATTCCTTGAAAACAATAAATGACGAAGAGACATAATATATTAGCTAGCATGATTTCCGAAGCTGAAAAGTCCCACCATGTGCTGTCAGTGTTCCAGAGGCACAGGGTTCCAGTTCAACTTAGTCCTGAGGACAAGAGGAGATGATGGTCTTAAATTGTAGTCTGAGTCTGAAGTCCTGAGTATCAAGTATCAATGTCCAAGAGCAGGAGAAGACACACAGTTCAGCTCAAGTATAGGAAGCAAATGTGTCCTTCAGCCTATTGTTTGATGTGGGCCTCAAAGGATTGAACTATGCCCACCTGCATTGTGATGGTGATCTTTTTTACACTCCCATTGCTTCAGATATTAGCTTCCTGGAAACACCTTCAACAACTCCAACAAATAATGTGTTACCAGCTATCTGGGCATCCCTTGACCCACTCAAGTTGAAATATAAAATTAACCATCATAATGTTCAAACCATGAGTTTATTTGTTTCTCATTTGGGGATGGTAGTGAAATGAGGAAAAGAAAGATACACTTTGAACTTTACCAATTAACATACTCCTTAACACTGTACTTTAATTTTTGAACAATTGATGGGTGTGTATAGGTTAACAGTGTATGCATAATGTTCCTTGGATCCTATAAGTATAGAAATATAATAACGATTTAATTCTCAGGTGGAAAGATTGATATCACATATTTGATTGCATTCAATGTAATTCTGATTTTTACTCATTAAAAATGCCCCACCGCAGACATTAAGATCAATTTTGATATTTTTCAAGTGTATTAAAATATTTTTGAAATATGTGACAGAAAATGAAGTCCAAGTGGAAGGGAACAAAAATAAATGTATTGGTTGTTTTTATCAAAAATGTCAGGCATAAGCCAGGCATGGTGGCGCACGCTCCCAGCATTCGGGAGGCTGAGACCGGAGGATCTGGGTTTGCAGCCAGCCTCAGCTACCTAGTGAGGCACTCCGCAACTTAGTGAGACTCGGTTTCAAAATAAAAAGAATAAAAAAATAGGGCTGGGGGGGGGGTATAGCTCAGAGGTAGAATGCCCCTGAGTTCAATCCCCAGTACCGCAAAAAAAAAAAAAAAATGTCAGGCATAGCCGTGCGTGGTGGCACATGCTTGTAATCCCAGTACTTAGGAGACTGAGACAGGAGGATCACAGATTTGTGCCCAGCCTCAGCTACTTAGGGAGGCCCTCTGCAACTTAGTGAGACCCTGTTTCAAAATAAAGAATAAAAAATAGGACTGAGAGTGTAGCTCAGAGGTAGAATGCCCCTGGGTTCAATGCTTAGTACTGAAATTAAAAAAAAAAAAAAAAAAAAGGCCAGGCTTACGACTGGCTTCAAGTATGGTTCTTTGATCCCAAAACCTTAAAGGAAGAAAAATTTATTGTTTCTGGAAATTTTGGAGGTTCAGTCTATGACAAGCTGGGTCTGCAGACCTCAGTGCATGGTGGCAAGAAGCAGAGAAAGGGAGAGAGCAAGGTTCTCCTCTCACATCACAGAAGCCAAAAACAAGGGAGGGAGCAAGCAAAGATATTCTATGACCAAAGCACAGCCACTAGGGCCACACACCCCAGGAGTGATACTCCTCCAGCCACACTCTGCATGCCTAGGTTAACACCTGTAAATCCGTTGCAACCCTCAGGGCTTAATTATATCAACTCTGAACATTAATACATGAGCTCTTAAGGGGACATCCTATGTCTAATTATAATAGCTGGCATTCTTGAAGACTCAGCAGATTTTTCATTGTTCCATATTGGCTCTGATTGTGTGACCAGATGTCTGAGGCATGCAATTGAATACATCAGGTTGGAAACATTAGGACCCACTCTTGATATGGGGTTAGAGTGATTGCCCACTTAAACCATTGTACTGGTTTTAACACTATAGAGCAATGTTTACTTCACCTCTTATTTTTAGGGAATCTATCTTTTACCCACTGCAGGTACATGAATGTGCAGCTGCCAATCATAATACTCTCACTTCCAATACTCCACAGCCAGGCTTGGCTATATGACAGAGGGTCAATCAAATGTTGTACCCTCCTGTCTACAATGATTGGTCTATGAGTGACCAATGTCAGTTAAATCAGTGTCCATCCCTGAGATACACACATTACAAAGAAAGTAGAAAATCATTTCATGTAAGAGGTTGATATTTGGAGATAAGCCAGGTGAGGATGTTTAAAGAGAAGTCTTCTGGTTTCAGGCACTGAGGTTACTTCCCTGGTTTCTGTAGCCTACAGACTAATTCATTGGCATGTCCAAGTATTCTTCCAAGCTCCTTTTTTTTGTTTCTAAAAATAAATTTGAATTATTCTTCCATCCCTAACAACAAAAAGATTCATTGGTAACACTCCTTCATTTCTTCCTCGTTCTTGTAAGCAGGACCTTGCCCTGCTTTTCTATATCTGAATACATATTTTGAAAAATTGTATAATAATAGATCTTTCTAATTTTGATTGTGACCTATTTCCAGACTTACAGATAAGTTGCTATAGTAATGTAAAATATTTTTATACCCAGATCACCCAAGTGTTTATCTACTATGTTCAATAACAGACTCTGCCAAATTAACTATATGACTGTTGATATGTAGTTGGATGCTCCTCCAAATTGTTGTATGTGTGTGATTTTCCTTTTAGATGTTTCAAGTCTCTCAGCTATCCTACTTGAACTCATTCTGAATATCATTTTCTGATAATAAAGTCAGTTTCTAGCTGGTCAACAGTTGGTAGATCAATCAACATACACAGTATAATAGAAAAGTGATACTTCCTGGTATTAATCATAATATAATAGTATTGCATTAGGCAGCCTTTCTAGCATATCATTTTAAATTGTACTTTATAGATGTGAAATTTAACCCCCAAAGTTATGGAAGCTAGAAGAACATAGGAATGAATGACTTTCAGTCTTAAAATACTCATAAAGAAAATTAACTGAATGAAGCAATGGAGGGAATCAAGGTTTATTTCGAATACATTTTCAGTTTTTGTGTTAAATTCAGGACAAGATCAGATACACTGGGATGGTGCAGAGGGAGAGGGAAAGACCTATTCTCACCAACTTCAGAAGAAAAGTGGAGCTTGAATATAGAAGAGATTTCCTTTGACCAGAGTAGCAAGGGACATAATACTGTGCACTGAGGATCATATCTGTAAGACTTGGGTTACATTCTTTAAGGTTTGTGACTTAATTGATGTTTATTATTTTTATTATCCTATTTCCCTGTAACAAGAAGCAGCAAAAATCTCAGAAACAAGTATGACCTGCTGTACAGAAATAGAAAAAGGAAAGCTAAAGATAAGGTCTCTTAATGGATTGAGTAATCACGATGTCAGGAGGAAGAAACACATTCTGCTTCTAGTGCCAAAAATAAGGTAGAGAAAGACACTATGCAGATTCAAGTCTGAGTTCATCCGCAAACAACACACAAGGTTTCCCAATGCTGATTGTAAAGAAGTTTTCAGCCAGGCCTGGTGGTGCATGCTTGTAATCCCAGCATTCGGGAGACTGAGACGGAGGATCCGGGTTCACGGCCAGTCTCAGCTACCTAGTGAGGCCCTCTGTAACTTAGTGAGACCTGGTTTCAAAATAAAGAATTAAAAAAAAAAATAGGGCTGGGGGGTATAGCTCAGAGGTAGAATGCCCCTGAGTTCAATCCCCAGTACTGCAAAAAAAAAAAAAAGAAACTCATTTTTCTGGATTTTTTATTTATTTGGATGCTTTTCTCTGAATCCTGTGTACTTACTGTTTGAAGACTTTTACATAAAAGTTCTCCTGTACATTTTGTCAACACCAGTGAAAATAAATGATGTGATTTTATTTTTACTGGGTTGTTATAGTTACAAAAATGAAGAGCTCTACAAAATAGTTCCTTTTTAAGGAAGCAAGTTCCATGAAGACCTGTACTTGTATAGTGCTATTTTGATTGCAGGTGGATGATAAATATATAAATGACATACTTAAATACACAGTTTACTGGGTGCATATGATAACACTTTATCTTTTTTCCCCACCACTCTAGTCAGGCACACAATGAATCATATCTTTATTTTATGTATGTATGTATACATGTATGTATGTACATATGTATGTATGTATTTTTGATCCTGTGAATTGAATCCAGGGGACTTCTACCACTGAGCTATACATTAGTCCTTTTTATTATTTATTTTGAAGCATGGCCTTATTAAGTTGCTGAAGGTCTTACTAAATTGCTGAGGCTGCTATCTCTCTGTTTCAGCCTCCCAAATACTGGGATTACTGGTTTGTGCAATCACACCTGGATAAATCATATCTTTAATTCTGAAACATACAGGGGCCTAGAGAAACTTGACATCTTGATCTTCACAAATTGCTGAAAGAACTAATTTAGACAGATTGTTAAACCAAGTCAAGCCTGATGTGTGTATTCTAAACTGTGAAATTTAACTGCACATGGAAGAAAAAAATCACAGTAAATGGATCCTAATAGGGTATACTATAAATTGGCAGGCCTTGGAGAATGATTTCTTGCCCTATCCCAATACTCTTTTTCTACATATAGAGGAAAAACATGCAAGTATCAGGCCAAATGAGCACTCTCAAGTCTATTCCCCTTTCTGCTTGCAACAGTCTACTCCCAAAATTAATAAAGAACAACATCATGTAGATTTATTCTTTTAATTAAATACAAATTTCAGCCTTAATTTTTAACAAATATGTCATTTTATTAATACTAATAACATACAGTCTGGAGAAAAATGTGAAAAGTTTTCTTGAATGACTCTCCTTTGATTGGCTATAAGGGTTATATTAGCTCTCTCTGTACTCAAATCCAGGGTTGATCCCTATGCCCCCATTTGGGAGACCACAATTAGAGGTTGGTAGAACCTCTGTTGCATTTTAATCCTTCTCAAATTTTAATTAAGTCATGGTCTTCATGATAAGCAATTATGCTTACTGACAGATCTATGATTAATGCAAGCCATTAAAGCAATTAGCTGAAGAGAGACCAAACTATGGTTAATATCACTGACATACCGGTCCTAAGCAGACTTTACATTAACTTTGCAACGTGGACCTTCCTGCACAGATCATTGACATGGTTGTCATAGAAACTGACTGTTTTGTCATTACTGCAGTCTCCAGATATCTGTCCAGGTTCAAATACTCATTGTGGGATGAGATGTCTTATTTCTGGTGTCTTTATCATCCACAAGCATCATGAATCCCTTTAAATAATGAAACATCAAATTAAACAATGATTAACCACAGATTTGTCAGCATTTAAGAATTTTGGTTGACAGCTGTTGATAACATCACTGAGACATAATTGGAGCTATATGGTATGGATTTTTTTGTCAACTATAAATGATTTGCATTAATAGTTTAACACCCTAGGATTCAAGAAATATAAGTAGTTTGTTTTTTCTAAGTGGAAGAATTCTTAGGACTTTAAGTGAGTTTTTATACATATGTTTGAATATACCCCAAAGGCATTTGATGTTGGATTTCAAACAAATAATAAAGTGATATGAGGAAGATATAGTGACAGAGAACTAGCAAAGATATTCATTTTCCCCATTATTTATTTGTTTAAATTGCATAACTGTTTCAGTCACTGGTAGAAATAGATGGTATTATTTCTTACACTGTGCAAAGGGGTTCTGAATTTTGCAAGACTGTATTTAGAATGTTAGAAAGTTTAGCATTCTTGTCCCCTATTATATGTCAATAAAAATTTGCTGTCCTAGTCAGGGTGACAATTAAATAGGAATCCAGGCATATCAAAAGGTTCCTATGTGGGGCAAAGGGTAGAGTGGAGTGAGTGTATTACTCAGCTTCCCATCAATATAGTGAAATACCTGACACAGGATACTTATGAAGTAAAGAGAGGACTATTTCTGCTTATAGTTCGGTTGGAGTTTAATACAGGGCATTTTTCTCACATCTCTGGAGGCTGGAGTTTAAGATTCCATTGTTCTGCATCTCTGGTGAGGGCAGCACATCATAACAAAAATGCATATTTGAGCATGTGCTCACCTCTGAGGGCAGGAGGCGGGGACCAAGAGCACATAGGTAGCTCCTGTAATCCCTTTCATGGACACACCTCTAATGAACGACTTATGGATTTCATATTAGGATTTATTTCTTAAAATTTCACAATAACTTCCAATGCTACCATTCTGGGGACTAACTCTTTATATATGCACCTTTGAGGAACATGTATCTAAATCATAGCAGAGAGGAAATACTCTTTTTGGTTAGGAACCACCATAAAATTCTTACCAAAGATGTCTTTATTTTTTGAAAAAAAAATTTTTGCTTCCTTATATCTAAATGATCAGACTCATTTAAGTATCAATTCTCAAACTTCCCTCCCTGCCTTTATTCCTCTTTATTGTTGGTGCATTTTAATCATATGTTTTTGTTGAGTACAAGCTGGTAAAGGCATATATGAACAGATTTCTTATTTAACCCTTCCCCAATACCCATTCAACTTCCTCCCATCCCTCCTTCTCAGGTTTAGTTTAGTGATTAACTTTGATATGTTTCTGGAAGTACATCATGTGCATTAGGGTGTTTCCCTCCACCCCTCTCAATCACCTTCAGTTAAGTCACCTTCTTTGCTCATCTAAGGTTTCTCCTTCTTTGTCTAGAGCCCCTCTTATGTCCCACTTTCTCCCTAGCTTCCGCATATTAGGGAGAGCATACTATTTTTTACTGTTTGTGACTGACTAATCTCACTTAGCATAATGTTTTCCAATTCCATTCATTTCTCTGCAAATGACATGATTTTGTTCTTCTTCATGGCTGAGTAAAATTCCATGGTGTACATACCTCATAGTTTTGTAACCCATTTGTCTACTGATGGGCATCTTGGCTGGTTCCATAGTTTGGCAATTGTGAATTTTGTGGCTATAAACATAGATACACATGCATTGGTCTGACATTTTGGTTTCATTCTTTTGGGTAGATACCCAGAAGTGGTATTGCTGGATCATATGGTAGGTTCATTCCCATTCATCTGAGGATCCTCCATACTGTTTTCCAAAGTGGTTGCACTAGTCTGCAATCTCACCAACAATGTATTAGGGTTCCTACTTCTCCACACTCTTGCCAGCATTTGTTGTTGTTTGTGTTCTTGATGATTGCCATTCTAATTGGGGTTAGGTGAAATCTCAAGGTAGTTTTTTGATTTGCAGCTCTCTGATTGCTAACGATGTTGAACATCTCCTCATACATTTATTGGCCATTTGTATTTCTTCTTTTGTGAGGTGTCTATTTAGATCCTTTGGTCATTTTTTTTAAAATTTTTATTGTAGTAATTCGTGCAATATAGCATACATCTTTGTTAAGTACAAATTGTTAACAACATATTTGCACACAATTCTCATTTGACCCCTTCCCCGATTCCCTCCCCATTCCCTCCCCATTCCCTCCCCCTCCCTCCCCCTAAGGTTCACTTCATTTTTGATTGGGTTATTTGTTTTCTTAGCTGTGAGTTTCATGAGTTTTCTGTATATTCTACATATTAAAACTCTATTGGAGGAATAACTGGCAAAAATTTTCTCCCACTCTGTGGGTTCTTGTTGAGGTTCTTGATAGTTTTCTTTGCTTCACAGAAGCTCTTCAGTTTAATGTAATCACATGTATTGACCTTCTTTGAATTGCATATGCCTTTGGGGTCTTGTTGAGAAAGATTTTACCTGTGCCTTTATGTTGAAGTGTTGGCCCTATGCCCTCTTCAAGTAACTGCAAGGTCTCTGGCCTGACTTCCAGGTCTTTGATCCATCTTGAATTGACTTTTGTGCAGAGTGATAAAGTGGGGTTTATCTCCATTTTCCTGCATATGGTAACCAATTTTGCCAACACCATTTGTTGAAAAGGCTGTCATTTTTCCAGTGTATGTTTTTGGGTCCATTATCAAAGTCAATTGACTGCAAGTGTGTGGGTTTCTTTCTGAGTCTTCTATTCTGCTCCATTTGTCTATGTGTCTGTTTTTGTGCCAATACCATGCTGTTTTTATTACTGTGGCTTTGTAGTAGAGTTTGAAGTCAGGTATTGTGATGCCTCCTGCATAGTTCCTGTTGCTAAGAATTACTTTAGCTATTCTGGGCTATTTATTGTTCCAAATGAATTTAAGAACTGATTTTTCTATGTCTGTGAGGAATGACCTTGGAAATTTCATGAGTATAGCACTGAATCTGTAGATCACTTTTGGGAGAATTTCCATTTTGATGATATTTATTCTGCATATCCAAGAACATGGAAGATCTTTCCATCTTCTAATGTATTCTTCAATTTCTTTTTTCAACTTTTTATAGCTTTCCTTACAGAGGTCATTACCTCCTTGGTTAGGTTTATTCCCAAGTATTTTGTTTTTCAGAGTGCTATTGTGAGTGGAATTGTTTTCTGGATTTCTTTTTCAGTGGATTTATGGTTAGCATAGAGGAAAGCTTCTGACTTTTTAAGATTGATTTTGTATCCAGATACTTTGCTGAATTTGTTAATCTGTTCTATCAGTTTTTTGGTTGACTTTGTTGGGTCTCCTAATTATAGTATCATATCATTTGCAACAAGGGATAGTTTTATTCTTTTTCTATTTTTACACCTTTGATTTCCTTTTCTTGCCTTATTTCTCTGGCTAGAGTCTCAAGTACTATATTGAACAGAAGTGGTGATAATAGACATCCTTGTCTTGTTCATCTTTTTAGTGGGAACTCTTGCAGTTTTTTCTCCATTTAATATGATGTTGGTTGTGGGCCTATTGTATATTGCCTTTATGATGTTGAGATATGTTCCTTCTTTTTCAATTTTCTGTAGTGCTTTTATCATGAATGTGTGTTGGATTTTATCAAATGCTTTTTCAATGTCTATTGAAATTATCATGCATTTTTTTGTCTTTGGTTCTGTTTATGTGGTGAATTACATGGATTGATTTCCATATGTTGAAGTAGCTTTGCCTCCCTGGGATGAACCCAACTTGCTCATGGTGTAAAATTTTCTTGATGTGATTTTGAATGGGTATTGCTAGTATTTTGTTTAGCAGTTTTGCACCTAATTTCATCAGAGATATAGGCCTATAGTTTTCCTTTCTTGAGTTGTCTTTATTTGACTTTGGTATTAATGTGATGTTGGCTACATAAAATGTGTTTGGGAGAGTTCCATTTCTTTTTATTTCATGGAATAGTTTGAGTAGTATTGGGAACAACTTTTATATAAAGGTTTATAAAATTCACTTGGAAAACCATCTGGTCCTGGGCTTTTGTTTCATGGTAAATTCTTTATTGTTGTTTCTATCTCTTTGATTGCTATTGGTTAGTTTAAGTTTTCTATTATCTTCTTGACTCAGTTTAGGAAGGTTATATGTGTGTAGAAATCTGTAAATTTCATCTCGATTTTCCATTTTGTTGGATTATAGTTTTTCAAAGTAGTTTCTGAGAATCCTCTGGATTTCCATACTGTTGGTGGTAATATCCCCTTTTTCATCTCTTATTTTGGTAATTTGGGTTGATTCTCTCTTTCTTTTGGTTATGTTGGCTAATGGTTTATCTATCTTGTTTATTTTTTCAAGAAACCAGCTTTTGCTTTTGTTGACTTCCTATATTGTTTTTTATTCTCTACTTCATTAATTTCTGCTATGAATTTCCTGCCTTCTACTGGCTTGGGGTTAGACTGTTATTGTTTTCAAGAGCTTTGAATTGTATAATTAGGTTATATATTTGGTGATTTTTCTGTTCTTTTCTTATGTGTGTACTCAGTGCCATAAATTTTCCTTTTATTACTACCTTCAAAGTGTCCCAGAAGTTTTGATATGTTGTGCCTCTGTTTTTGTTGGTTTCTAGGAATTTTTTAATTTCTCCCCTTACTTCTTCTATGACCCATTCTTTGTTCAGCAGTGCACTAATCAGTCTCCATATATTTAAATGGTTACTCTGGGTCTTCTTATAGTTGATTTCTAGTTTCATTCCATTGTTGTCTGAATAGATGCAGGGAATTATGTTACATTTTTTGAATTTGCCATTGCTTACTTTATGGCTCACAATTTGGTCTATTTTGGAGAATGTTCCATGGGCAGCTGAGAAAAATGTGAATTCAGCTGTAGTTGAATGTTATATTCTGTATGTGTCTAATAGGTGCTGTTGGTGGGTTTTAGGTGTTGACATCTAGGGTCTGTTTGTTTCTTCTATTACGGGGATTTGTCTCAGAGGTGTGAGTAGGACAGTTTGTGGCCTCTGTGTTTTAGACCTTGATGTGGGATGTGTTGATCTTTCCTTCTATCAGCAGAGGTGAGTTTATCCTTGGTGTTTGGCAGTCCTTTTTGGTGGTTTACCTCTCTGGTCCAATCTCTGCAGTAGAGATTTAAAGGTGTCTGCTCTTATATACAGGGACAGGTTGTGCTTAGTGGTGAAGGTGGGGCAGGTGGGGAGGAGATGCCACAGTGATGAATATAAGAATAGGGTAAAGTAGAAGGTATGATCCAGTGGAATAAGAGGAGATGGGGGGGATTCTGGTAGTCAATGTAGAGTATTTAGGTGTAGTGGTATGAAATGGTCTTGACATGAGACAGGGAAAAAAGGAAAAAGGAAAGAGAAAAAAAAGTGTTGAGGTGAAAAATATAGCTAGTAGAGAAGGGGGGAAGCTTGTAAATGGTATGAGGAAGAGAGCTGACAACTGAGCAAAAAATAACAAAGCAACCAACCATCCAAACAAACATAAATAAAACAAAACAATACAAAATGAAAACAGAGTAAAAAACAAAAGAAAACAAAACCTACAAATATATAGGAACAGAGTCGAATTGGCCTCTGCAGTCCTTTTGGATATATGTGGATATTTTCAACTTTTAAATGTCTGCTCACTATATTAAAATTTTGAGCATTTTTCAGGCATTCTTATTGCTCTCTCTGCCAGTGCAGTCAGGAAATTCTGCTGGCACCTCTCCCACTGCAAGCTTGTGTTTCTGAGCTCTCCACAGGGCTTGTTCCTGTGCTGCTCTTTGTCTATGTAGGCAGTGGGACATTTCTGGATCTGGACCCAGTGTAAGCCAGAGGCTCCACACTTTCTCCAGGCCCTGTCTGAGTCACTCTCTCTGTTTTTGCTGGTGGCAGGTCTACAGTCTATATGTGAGGCATTTTTCAGGGGGTCCATAAGGTCTCTATCCCCTGTGTGCTCTGGGACCCTCATGCACTTCTGCTTCTATCCAATCTCTAGAAGGGTGGGCAACTGAGTCTGTAGTTTGCCACAGGGGCTCCTGGCCAAGAGGTTAACTTACAATTGAGTGCTGTTCTGTCTGTGGAGGGAGAGATGAGCTGGGGTATCCCCACTGCAGGCTTAAGCTGGTCATCCCAGGAGTTCCAGTCATTGTTGATCATGCTGGCATGTGATACCTGATTAGGGTGTGGAGTTCTGAAGTTGCTTACTCCACATCTGGTTGCTGGGTATTCAGGAAGTCATTAGTTGTCTCAGTGCTAGTAGACCCTGCCTTGGGCAACTGGCTCAGTGGTGGTGCCGCTGATGCCTGTAAGGCTTCTTTGCTCTCCTGGGTCTGCTTTCTGGGTTCTGTTCAGCTGCGTTTTAATTTTCGTTAGTTTCTTCACTTTTTTGCTGCTTTTTTTCTTCCGTCAAAAGCTACTTTTACAGCAGTTTTGATTTGAGCTCTGTAGCACCTCAGGACAGGTGTTTCTCTCAGTTGTCATCTTGGGCTCCTCACTCAAAGATGTCTTTTTAGTTCTGTCATTTTCTTAGCAGATGGCTCTTATGTTGTTATGTTTAAATGTATCAGGTGTTAATTTTATATTAATGGAAGACTGAAAAGTAGCAATTCCTTGAAGCTGTCAACAATTCTACCAGAGGGCTATTAAAATAGTAGAAAACAAAGTTAAAAAGGACTAGTAGCCTAAAAATAAATTGACAAAGGGGAAAAAAACTAGGATGAAAAATAGAATACTATAGAATGAAGTACTTAAAGATTTGTATTTCTGTGTTATGTGCATTTTAAAAGACTATAGGAGTATATTATTTATTAGAAAGAGATACAAGATAAATAAATAATAAGATTAGGGATCTGTGCTATCCTGGAAGGAACTCAGAGTAATTTAGAAAAAGATAATCCTGTGGGCCAGGAAGAAATACTTTGTGATTTTATTCCAAATAAACTTGGACAATTGAAAGGTCTTTTGAAGGAGATACTAGATAAAGCAATTGCTTTAACTTGTAAATCCATTCAGTAAAAAGAAATATAGTCCTTGAGTCTCATGTAGAATCCAACAAATACTTTTCTTTTATATAAAAATAACTGGCATATTTTATTGATTCATATTTTTCTGCTGCTGGATATACAATAAGTCATTGCTGCTAATTTAGTATAATTACTATAAAATGTGTGTCTGTAATCATAGTCTTGGTACACAGTAAATAATTCATTAAAATAAACCAAGAGAGTCCCGAAAGATAAAAGACTTTAGAGACTGTCTAACATAATTCTTCCTTTATAGGACAAGATATTTCTTTTCCAAAATAAAATTATGTAAAACCATCCCTCAGCTACTTATCTACAAAAATGAGAAGCAAGTTTAAAATGAAGAAAGTATATTTGGAGTTGAAATATAGACTTTGGATACATTATATTCCTGTGTAATTAAATTATAACTACTTCTTAGAATGTGCCTATGTGGTGCTGGAGACAGAAGGTATGGAATTCAGAGGCCAGGGCTTGGTAGATGTCAGTTTTTTAAAAAAATTTTTGCAGTACTGGGGATGGAACCCAGGGGCATTCTACCTCCAAGCTACACCCCTAACCCTATTTTTTTATTCTTTATTTTGAAACAGGTTCTCACTAAGTTGCGGAGGGCCTCACAAGTTGCTGAGGCTACTACGAACCTACGATTCTCTTGTCTAAGCCTCCCAAATACTGGGATTACAAGCCTGTTTCACCCAGCTTGGTAGATGTCACTTTGAGAGAATATATAAAGAACTTTTTTATTAGCCACTGAGCATTAGTCAATAATGAAAGGAAAGAGGATGATATGGGAAAGAGCTGCTGAAGATAAGAGAAAAAGTTCTATCTCATACCATTGCTGAACATTACAACATTGGTAGTATCAGACTGGGTGACTATGATATTTCATTGCTTCATAACTTGAAAAACTTTTATTTATTTATTTATTTATTTATTTTTGCGGTACTAGGGATTGAACTCAGGGGCATTCTACCTCTGAGCTATACCCCCAGCCCTATTTTTTATTCTTTATTTTGAAACCAAGTCTCACTAAGGTGCAGAGTGCCTCACTAGATAGCTGAGGCTGGCCTCAAACCCAGATCCTCCAGTCTCAGCCTCCCGAATGCTGGGATTACAAGTGTGCGCCACCACGCCCGGCTTCTTGAGAAACTTTTAGAAATGATGGATTCTTAGACTGATGTAGAGACAAATTTTGATGGGAAGAAGTAGTGCTAGAAGTACAAACTGGAAGGATAAAATGTCTAGATCAATGTGAAATATTTTAATCTAACATTGCAGGAACAGATGAGTATTGGGTGATAACAGCATCCAATGTGTGTACATAGTAGATATGAAATGTGCATAAAATATTTGAAATTGTATAAAACCAGAAAATGAAAGAATCATCAGCTAGAGAACTTTGTCACCTGGTCATTATTTTTACTGAGCATGGTAGTATTTGTTTAGTCAGAAAGGCTGACAGTAAGCCAGAACCCCCAAGTCTATGGTTTGAAATTAGAGTGATAAGGATCTACATAGTATCGATGGTAGAAGATGAGGCAGTGATGTAGAAGAAGTAGTGATGTAGAAGTTATGTTGGAGGATGAGGCAGTGATTGTCCCAAATCAGCACTGTGAAGTAAATGACTGACTTGAACTTTTCCTGATTGTGCTTTGTTTGAGGGAAGTAGAATATGATTCATCTGCACAAGTCCATTGGGATAGTGAAAGTCTCTTGAGACATTTCATGGAAAGAATTTGCTTTAGATAATCAGAGACATAAAAACAAGGAAACTACTTTGTTCATTCAGGAAATTTCTATCTAAATAATCAAGGAAAGCTCCATTAATAATTTGATGTCAGAAGGTCTTAAATAGGAGACTAACAGTGGGCAGCACCAGCTCTCCTGGAAATGTCTCAGTGTACTCTCAACTAGAACTGTGCTGGCCAATGAGTTTAGGAAATAATTTCCCAATTGTGATATACACTGATGGGCTATTTATTAGATGGAAATAGTGCTGAGTATAAACAGATAATATCAATATCAAGGCAGACTACCTTCAAGTAAGATGAGTTAAGAAAAGGAGGTAGATGAAGATTTGCAATTGTAAGACAAAAACTAAAGAAGTCAGAGGAAGATATTTTGAAAGAGAGATTAGTGGGAAATTATATCAAAGTCACCAAAGCACAGAGTACCATGACTATGAAACTTCTATGCAACCAGAAAAGGTCTAGCATAAATCATGTTTTATATGTTGCTATGGTGTAAATATGGTCTACCACCTCTGAAACATAAACTGAAATATGATCACTATTGTGGCAGTGTTGAGAGGTGGAAAATTTAAGAGGTAATTAGGGTGTTAAGAGGGATTAATATCTTTCTTGCAAGACTGAGTTAGCTCTAAAGGTCTGAAGTAGTGACTTTGAGAGTGGGCTGTTATGGAGGGAGTCTGCCCCTTGTGCTGCTGTCTCCTTCACACCACAGCTTGCACTTCTGCTATTCTGCCTGGTACTCACATAGCATGACGATATCACCAGATGTGGCCACCCAATCTTGGACTTCTTAGCTTCCAGAAACCTGAGCTAATAGATACCCATTCTTCATAAATCACCCAGTTTCTGGCATTCTGTTATAGAAACAGAAAATGGACTATGACAGGTGTTGATTAAATATCATAGAGAAGTGACTCATGGTAGGACAAGCTGGTTTTAAGTTTCCTTAAAAATTTACTCAGCCATAAAGAAGAACAAAGTTATACCATTTGCAGGAAAATAGATGGAACTGGAGAACATTATGCTAAGTGAGATTAGCCAGTCTCAGAAGGTCAACATTGGTATGTTTTCTCTCATTTGTGGAGACTAAAGAGAAACTGAGGAATCATAAATGACTTTAAATAATGTAAAGAAAGATCTATAGAGTTGGTGCAAGGGGTTAGGAGTGAGAGTAAGGGAAGGGAAGAAGGAGGACTGAAGAAGGAAACAGTTCAAATAATGCTATAGCAATGGGTTAAGGCATGGATAGAAATTTCACTCACTCATGTCTAGAGGAAGGAGGGGAAAAGGGGGTGAGATGTAGAGGTGTGTGCATGTGTGGTTTTAAAATATTGAACCTCACTATGATGTATAATTACAATGCACCAATAAAGTGGTTAAAAACAAAATAAAAATTAAAAGTTACACTTTTATCTTCAAAGAAAGAAAAAAAATTCAGATCTTCTGAATGAATGGACAACATGGATTATTTTTGCATCTATGGGAATTTTAACTTGGTATATAGATGATAAAATAGTGATTTTCTAAGTTTCTAAGAAGTAATAACAACTTTTGATGAATTTTAGAATATTTCTAATGGACACAGAATTTGATTTTAGAAGCCTTTCTTTTTTGCTTCGTAATTCTTCAAAGCATTCAACAGAACATGTGGATATCAGAGAAGAGGCTAGAATCTGGTGAATGAATTAGAATGTATTATTGTTAGAATGTATTATAGATGCATTCTTTAAGAGGATTATGATTGATTCCTAAATCCAGTAATTTAGTTTTGGCCAGAAAAACTCAAGTGAACATGTGATGCTTTTTAACAAAATTTAAGATGCATCATATTTCCATTGTCACTCTTTTTCCTCTGTCACAAACCTGGAATGTCCTGGATAGAAGCTGTTTCCTAATTCAGAGTGAAGAAAATATGCAGGAGAAATGTGACTGATCAATAACAAAATGATCTAGGAATAAAATTCACCTTTGTTTTTGTAATTACTGAGATTTGGTGTTCTCTATACCTGTTCCAATGCTTAGTCAAAACATATGCATTCTATTTTTGAAATATATTTGACTATAGATTTTTTTTTTAAACTCATGGAATCTAGTAAGATAGGTTTCATGGAAAACATGGACAAATACTGATTTAAAGCTATGAACTCTATGTTCCCTTAAAATAAATATTTTCAAGAAAAAAAAAGAAATTGATCACTGTTCATTGACTGTTAAAATGGACTAAATGTGATCATGCTACTCAGAGGTCTAAACAAGCTCTCCAGTAGCTTAAAACATACATGCTATTGTTACCACATAGGGTCAATAGGACTTAAAATAGTTTATGATTGTTTGTAATGTGGTTTTGTTTTTGTTAAACATGTAAGAAAAGGTGGTTATTTTATAAATTTCCATCTTGACTTTAAAAAAAAATCAGTAGCAAACTATTGTTTCTAGTTTTTACAAAAAAAAGCAAAATTCTTATTCCATTCCAATTCTTCTCAAATTTATGCATAAATGAAGATTTTCATAAGTAGGTTCTGACTGGGGAAGGTAAACATATATAAATATCTGGAGTGTGGTGGTGTTTAACAATAAGCTCTTTGGGAAAAGAAAGAGAAAGAAGGAAAGAAGAAAAGGAAGGAGAGAAAGGAGAGAGAGAGAGAGAGAGAGAGAGAGAGAGAGAGAGAGAGAGAGAGAAAGAAGAGAAGAGAAAAGAGAGAGAGAGCTGGATTTCCCTATTCATATGGCATTAATACTACTATCATGGCCAATTTTGATCTGGTATGATAAGCCCTGGTCTCTCTTGACTTTTAAATGTTAACCATTTTTTTTCATTTTTTTACAACACATTTGCCAAATCAAAATGAGAAAGCTTCTCTCTTGTTTCTTTCCTATTTAAGTTTAACATGGCATCCAATGGTTGGTCACAACTCAGTTTTCTAAAAAAAAAAAAAAAATGACTATGCATGCTTTTGTTAGCTATTTGCCTCTGGAATTGAATCTATACCTTTTTCCTTCAATTAGTTACCTATCTTTCTATAAATAGAGCATTTGCCTAAGAGGATTCCTTCTCATCCTCATCCTGCCTTCAAGAAGTAGTTCTCACCAAATCTTATTCTATCATACCATTCCTCTCTGCAGAATTTTCCTCTTTCAGCTATGGAACTTGTTCAAATCCTCTTGCATTTTCTCACCTGTACATTTCTTCAGCATCAACTTGCCCAATTATCCTATTGTAACAACACTGTGGCTTTTTATGATCTTCTCGGAATGAGGTGATGGTGTGCCTAAAGCCAAGTCCCCAAGTCATGACAACTCTTATGAGTAAATGGAACAGGATGCTTTGGACAGATTGATTATTTTTTAAACTAATTTATTCAAAGGTCTCAAGGCAATTAAAATTTCACATTTATCAAATATTTATGTAGTTGAATTTCTGAGATACAGTATTATCATCATGTATAAACTATGTAGGCTGAAAGATATTTTGAATAAGTTCTTGGTGAATAAAGGGAAAATTGAACAATGGTTGACATACAACATAGTATATTTAAATGTAACAAAGTAGCCAGGCATGGTGGTTCATGCTTGCAATCCCAGTACTTGGGAGGCTGAGACTAGAGGATCTGGCTTCTCCGCCAGCCTCAGCTACTTAGTGAGGCTCTCCACAACTTAGTGAGACCCTGTTTCAAAATAAAGACTAAAAAATAGGGCTGGGGCTCTAGCTTGGAGGTAGAATGTTGCTAGGTTCAATCCCTAGTATGGCAAAAAAAATAAAATAAAAGCAACAAATAAATGTAACAAAGTTACTTTACTCTGGTAAAGCAATATTCATAAGTTTTTTCAAGAGTATGCAGTATATTATACTTAAGTCTTATCTTGTTTATATTAAAATTTTCTCATCAAAATAAAATAGTAAACAAGAGAAATGCCTACATGTTTCATTTTTTAAATGAAAGCAAACCTTAAGAATTCAGAGTAGCAATGCATTATAAAGTGATACTTTCAAAAGAAGTTAGCAGAGGAGTGTTACTAAAAACCTTGTAGCATCTGTAACACACAATTAGAGAGTGTGACTTGAGTAATAAAAATGGAAAATGTGTTATTTGAACAGATGTCTCAGCTATTTGGAGAAATGTGCCTACTCACCTGTGTATGTATTTATCTTCAAATAGCCAGATTGACCTGCTTGAACATGAAGAAAATCCTTTTTAAAAGAGACACACCTAAATTCAAAACAGTTTCTGCTGTGTCCTCACTAGAGTTGCATTACATTCAAATGAACCTAGAAGGACAAACCAAAAAGTCCATGATTCATAAAGTTCTTAGAAGATTTAGAAATATTTCGAGGTCTTAAATTTGATATTATGGAATTTAAATATAGTTTCGTTTGGTAATGGCCCTCAAAATCTTTAATGAAAAAAGGCATGAAACAAAATAAATTAACTCATTTTTTGAAAAGAGAAGTACAAAAAAGTAGACCATTTATTTATTACTTTTTCATTCTATTATATCATATTTTTCAAGGTTTTTAATTCTGTAGCTTTTACATATTTAATGCTTTTGTTCTTCTATTTATTTAGAGATGAAAACCTTTCATTTTTGAGGTGATGAAATACACCACAAATATTTCAGTACATAAATAAATGGATTGCTTTAATGACAAGCCTTCATTTATGTTAAGCTAAGATTTAGGATACATACTAAGTAATTGTTCAATATTTATACTTTTCATTTGGTTAATGCTATAGAAATCCTCAAAAGTTAACAATGTCATATTCATTTGTATTAAAAAGTAATAAAAACAAATATATGTTAGAACTCACATCCAAATTTTTAAATAAAACTAGAGGATAGGTAGGGGTATATCCTTCTAAATATCAAGGCCATTTTACGTTAGTTTTAAAATTAATAGTGATAAGATTATGGCTCAAAAGTTGCTTGTTAATCATATACCTATTCATAGCTAAGAAAATTTCTATTCCTAGAGTATGAGGATATGTAGTATATCAGTTTATAATTTGAGTGAAACTATCAAAATTTTGATTTTAAACATAATGTAATTTTCTACAAATCAAAACTAATGTAACTTTCAGATGTTCATTGTTGTCTTTATTATTAATTTTTAGGGCTCTATTGATTATATAAAATTTTTAGTGCTCATGTTGCTGCATCTCTTTTATATAGCAGTTTCTTACAATATACTATTTATAGAATCATATAGTTAGTTCCTGCTAATTACCACAGATTTTATATGAATGTATTTTGGGAAAGGGAAAACCAATTGGTATATAATCAATGTTTGGTAAAAACTAAATCATATGCAAGACATATTTAAATAGATATATGTGTTCCTCAGCCCAGAATACATTCACCTGGGGCTTGAAACTAAAATTGCACTTGACAAAGTTGGATTTTCACTGGAGAAAGACAATGCCATGAAGGTCCAAAGGAGTTTCCAGATGTGCAGAGAGAAGAAAATTCAGGATTGGTGCAATCATTGGCTTATATGATGGAAAAGAAGCTTGGCATGTACCAGTCAGAGATACAAAGATTTATTTAGGAAAACAAGAAATACACATTCTCCAGCATGAGGGAAGCATGTTGGGACCCATGGCTCTTCTTTTAAAGGAAACATGGTGAAGGGTGGGTACAGGAAGGTATGTGAGAATAATGTCAGTCCAGTGATCACAAACTGGTTTACGGTGATCTGGTTATCCATCAGATCCTTAGGATGATCATGGTCTCCATCATCTGATCAATAGATAAGCTGGAAAGTCTCTTAAGGTATAAGTTTCTCAAGATACCATATTTGTCACATTTGTACATGGGATAAGTATAGATTTGGGGGTTAAATTTAAGGTTTGCAGATTCCCCAAACATTGGGAGAAATTGGCTTAGGAGAGAGAATTGGTTAGGAGAGTAAAAGTATGAGAATTCTTAACACCAGGCTTTTATATTAAAGTTATATTTTCTATCTATTTGTTTTATTTTGCTTATACTACCCCAAAACCAATAAGGAAGACTTTATGGAAGACTATAGCAGAAGAGGAGAAAGAGAGACTGGAATCAATTCCAATGAATGGGAAGATGGGAATGTTTTTGAGCATTAGAACTAGTGGTAACCTACTGGAAGACTTTAGGGAGGACTTCGTTCGGCCAGTGGGATGTTTCCAGTGCAAGTTATGCATGAGCTTGCAATTTGTGGTAGTGATGAGGCCATCTCTGTTGCTAGTTGGTACCCACTACTTTGCAATAGAGAAGAGAACAGAAGGGTGCTTTTCCTGCAACTTTTTTTGAATTTGAAGTTATTGAGAAAAACATTCCTGAGTTGCAATAATGATAACGCCTGGGAAGAGACTTAGGTACATCTCAAAGGGCAGAGAAGTAACTCACAATTGACAATTTTTTCAAGTAATTGTTCCAAGAAAAGGGTTGTCAGGAGTCTACAGGTAGGAAGAATCCTTTCTGAAATTTTTAGGCTAAGGAGGACATTAAAACTTTCATGGTTAGATTGAAAACATAAACTTATTCTTTTACACTCTTGTTTGTGATGCCAGTATCCCCTATTCCTTTGACTGTAACCAGCACCCACTGATTCATGGGAAATTTAACACAAGACTGAGAGTGTTGACCAGAAATTTGTTTGGGAGAATTTATTGGCAGAAGATAGGAGAGCCAGAAGTTGTTCTAGCAGTAAACCTGATGTAGAAGAAGCCACATTCAAAAAAAGATTTAAAAAGCTGAAACATTTTAATAATTTTATAAGCTTCTTCTTCCCCAGACTATGACAATTTACATAAATGTGTACAAAAATGACAACAGAAAGAAGCATATGTTCTCCCTAATATGTGGATGCTAGGGAGAAGATGAGGCATAGGAGGGTCTCCAGAAAGAGGTATTTTAAATGCTGGCTTGTTTATATGCCTGGCCTTATGTTTTGATATTTCAGTATAGTATACCATCTATACATTTTGTAATAAGTATAGATCAAGTAACTTAAATTTTATAGCTCACAAGGGATGGTTCCTCAGAGAGATTAACCCATTCCCTTTTGCCCTGAGAATACTAATTCTCCAGTGGAGCTTGTGGCTGCAGTCTGCCTTGAGATAATTTGAGGATTATAGTCCTAAAGGATTTTCCAAAATGGATAAATGGAAAGACATAGACAAAGACAAACCAAAAGTCTCTTTTGCAGTAATGTTGCTACCAGGTATTATGCAGACGCCTGAGCTAGAGATGTTTTGGTCTACAAGGCCTCTTTTGGATACACCTTGTTAGAAATAAATTTCCATGGTCTTTTATGAAAAGATACGTGGTTTGAAATGCCTCAGCGAGGCAATTTTAATTTTTGTAAAAAGGGTTTTGCCACCAGTGAAGCCAGGTATGCAAGTATTCTAAACTGAAAGCCTGCTGGTTCTTTTATTCATGAAAAGAAGCTTCTGTGCTGTACACCTTGCTACTGGTGAGAATATAGCTTCACAATCTTCACACAATTAGCTAGAGGGGATTTTAGAGGCGGGTTGACATTTGCAATTTTTAGAAAAGTTCCAATTATATTCTCACAACCTTTTCTCATAAAAATTAAGACTGGTGAAAGATTTTCACCTTTGCTCTAGTGTTGGTAGTTTATCAACAATTCTTCCAGCTGGGCATGGCAGCACATACATTTTTTTAAATAATTTTATTTTTTTAAATTGGTGCATTGTAATCATACATCTTTGTTAGGTACAAGCTGATAAAGGCATACATGCACACACTTACACATTTCTCATTTAACCCTTCCCCAGTTCCCACCCCACTCCCTTCCTCTCCCTCCTTCTCAAGTTCAGTTTAGTGACTGATTTTGATATGTTCGTGACAGTAAATCATATGCATTAGGGTGTCCTCCCTTCCCTCATCACCTCCCATTAAGTCAAATACTTTGTTCACCTAAGGTTTCTCTTTCTTCATCTGAAATCCCTCTTATGTCCCATTTTCTCTCTAGCTTCCACATATTAGGGAGAGCATACAATTTTTTACTATTTGTGACTGACTAATCTCGCTTAACGTAATGTTTTCCAGTTCCAGCCATTTCCCTGCAAAAACATGATTTTGTTCTTCTTTATGGCTGAGTAAAATTCCATTGTATACATATCCCATAGTTTTGTAATCCATTCATCTGTTGATGACATCTTGGCTGGTTCCATAGTTTGGCAATTGTAAATTATGTAGCTATAAACATAGATACACATGCATTGGTCTGATAGTTTGGTTTCCATTCTTTTGGGTAGACACCCACAAGTGGTATTGCTGGATCATATGGTAGGTTCATTCCCATTCATCTAAGGATCCTCCATATTGTTTTCCAAATGCTGGCGAGGGTGTAGAGAAGTGGGAACCCTAACACATTGCTGATGGGATTGCAAATTAGTGCAATAACTTTGGAAAACAATATGGCATGTACTTGTAATCCCAATACTTGGGAGGTTGAGACAAGAGGATCACATGTTCGAGGTCAGCCTCAGCTATTTACTGAGACCCTCCACAATTTAGTGAGATTCTGTTTCAAGCCAAATAATAAAAATAGGGCTGGGAGTGTAGCTCAGTAGTAGAATACCCCTGGGATCAATCCCCAGTACCACAAAATACAAAATACAAAAAACAATTCTTTCATATCTGCTGGTCAGTCAAAGGCCCAGATTTCATTGCAGAAGATGAAGCTTGTGTTTGATTTTCTTATAAATAAGTTTTCAACTGTATAAACTCTGAACAAAAATATTATTGTCAATGAATCACAGTCAGATTTGCTTCAGTCTCAAAGAGTGTGTTTATGTAAAATTAAATAAAGTGGCAGAGACCTGCACATTTTTTTTTCCTAAACAGGAAATGGGTTAAATGAACATCAGTGGAATTCTCAAGAAATTAGCTGAGGCTACTCTAAGGATAAAGTAAGCATAGTCATTATGCAAATCCTGAGTCTTTTGGAATGAATTTGCCCTGAAGCTTTTTGGCTAAGAATGGGAGAGAATATATTTTCCTCCTAGATTAAGTAACATTTATAAATCAGATATGTATGATTACTTACATTATCTATTATCATTTCAGGTCTTCCTAATATCCTAGTTATTAACATTAACTCCTATTCCTATTTTGACTTTCTCATTATTTTCTAAACTATTTATATGGATTTCCTTCCAAATTAACATATTAATGCCTATTCCCCAATTCCCCATTGCTTACTACCATTATTGACTACACTCTAATGCCTCATTCCATTACATTATCTTAGCTAAGGCCCACCATCTGCTTCCTCTGTCCTTTAAGGATCACTTTCAGCTTCTCCTTAGCCCTGCCATTAGAGGAAGACCACCTTGTGCAAAAGATGTCTTAAGTTTCTCACTTATCTTAACTCTTACTGTTTTTTTAGTAAACAGAAAGGAATCTTACATAATATAAAAGAAATACACACACACACTTTGAGAAAAGGCATATGTTAAAAATAAAACACAACAAATCAACTGTGAGTAAGAAAGCAGGAGAGTGTTATTTCTAGTGTTGTTATTATTTCTGTGAATAATAAACACAATGCTTTCTAGCATTCAAGAGCTGTTTTCTCACTTGAGATGTGAAAAGAAGAAAGTAGGAGAAATAAAGAAATGGAGAAGCTGAATTATAACATTGGCACTTTTTCCTCTTAAATGCAAACGTACATGTGGGGCTATGAGAAAATTTTTATATTAAAAGTGATTCATATGTTTCTTAATCTCTGACTTGATGACATATTTTATTAATGTCTTACCTATCTTGTTCTTATTCAATATTTATCCAAAAAGATTTGTTAAGCACTGAATTTTTGCCAAACATTATAAAAGATTACTGCATATGCAATTTTTACAAATTATTCTATACTTAAATAATTTATAAATTACTTATTTATTTAAGTAAAGATGGATTCTTTCATTCTGCTTTCTCATGGCTTATTTAGAGAGATTTTCCCCAAAGTTTTGAATTGTATACTTAACTCATCTATCTTTATTCTTTTCTTGAAAGTTAGGTATTTAAATTTATGTATTACCTGTTGAACATAGCTTCATTTATTAGTCATAAAGATTGTTATAGACTTTATATGTTATAAATATATGTATAGACTTTTACATACTTTTAAAATATATTTGCCCTACAGATATATTGTAAAATTTGGCAATTCATTGAATAATACTTGCTTCATGGTATTTATTAATATCTCATGATTTTTTGTATATTTTGTATTTATTATAGTTAATTATTTATAAATTTTGCTGTTTTCATTTTAGATGCTTAAGGATTTAAGACATAATTTTGAAAATCATATTCTTTAAAGTTATAAACTGGCTTTAAGTTATAAATTTAATGCTATTTAACATGTATTAAATCTTTTTTAGTAATTAAGTCTTGGTTCACATTTCAAACTTTTTGGATCATTTGTATATAATATATTCATGGTTTTTATTTTGAGCCATTCTAAGAAATTGTTTTTTTTAAAATTAACTTAATGCCTCTTGATAAAATAGAAAGGTTTCTTATTTATAATTTATTTTAGGCACACTTTTTTTTGACAAAAAATGTTCACACTATCATTATTTTGAGTTTGTATTTCCTTTTTGTAATGTAAAACTTCATAATCTGCAATATTTATGCAGTTAATGTCTAACTGTTTATCAGTTTTCCTTAAATATTTTGATCATAACAGTTATTAATTTTAAAAAGTGGAGCTGTAGTTGAGTGGTAGCATGCATGCTTAGCATGCATAAGGCCCTGGGTTCGATACCCAGCACCATAAAAAACAAAAAAAAAAATTAAATTAACTCTAAGCCAGACATGGTGGTACACACTTGTAATCCCAGTACTTGGGAGGCTGAGACCAGAGGATCCTGGTTCACTGCCAGCCTCAGCTACTTAGTGAGGCTCTTTGCTACTTAGTGAGACCCTATTTTAAAATAAAGAATAAAAAACAGGACTGGGGATGTAGCCTAGAGGTAGAATGCCCCTGGATTCAATCCCCAGTACAAAAAAAAAATCTAAAATATAGTCCTAATATATGTATGAATTATTACATACATTTTATATGTAAAATTATCAATATTTATATTATATACATAATAAATTTCTCACTTATATTCCAGATTCAAACAACTATAGACAGAAATATTTTATATCTATTTTCTAGGAGAATTTTCTTACATATGACCTGAGTTATGAGGAATGCTGGGTCTTAATGTGATCATTTTAGACATTATCTATTGACTTCGCATCCTGGGCTGAGGTAATATGTGTGCATTCATTTCTACCTAGCTTCCCTCTCTTCCCTTCACCACCTGATTATATTACTTCTAGCCTTGTCAGTGGTGACATTTATACCTTAAAAAAAATGAGTATAACTCTCTTACTCGATTTATCAGTTTTAAGCACTTTTCATTGAATTCTCACTACCTGTTCTAGAAAATGAAGCAATCAGTTGAGAGTAGCTTTCCTAGCTCTTCTTCCATCAAATGATTTACTTTCAGCATTGTTTTTCTGTTATTCCTGTAAACCATAACTGATGGATGTCTACCATGTGTGGAAAACTCATTTCTATGTGACCCCTATGTATCTTCCTCTGGCAAACCATATTTCTCAAAGATAAATGGAACACTATCTTTGAGTCCACGTACTCCTCTATAAGGAAACTGTGGCATAGGTGGCCTTTCCCACTTGAATTGGCAATCTTAGTCTGCTGCTCCTAACCAATAGAATGTAGTAGGAATAATTTTGTGTAGATTCCAAACCTGGTTTAGAAATGACCATGCAGCTTCTTCATCTTTCTTTTTTTTATTTTTATTTTTTTAGCTTCAGTAAAATCCTTATTCCAAAGCCAATAGGAAACAGAAAGGGAAGAGAAGAAAAGCAGTGTGCCCAAAAGACATGCTGGAGAACCCAAAAATGTAACTCTCTCTCCCCTCAGACCCTGGCCGTTAAGTAAAGTTTTCCCATTGGTGTGTTCTTTTATATTTACTTTTTATATAACAATTGGTGCATTGTAATCATATATCTTTGTTAGGTACAAGCTGATAAAGGCATATATGCACACATTTCTCATTTATCTCCTTCTTCTCATTTATCTCCTTCCCCAATTCCTACCCCATTCCCTCGCTCTCCCTTCTTCTCAAGTTCATTTTAGTGATTGACCTTGATATATTTGTGAAAGTATATCATGTGCATTAGGGTGTGCCCCCGCCCCCATCCCTCCCCTTCGGTTAAGTCAACTTCTTTGCTTATTGAGGGTTTCTCCTTTTTCATCTGGAGACCCTCTTATGCCCTATTTTCTCCCTAGCATCTGAATATTAGGGAGAACATATGCTTTTTTACTCTTTGTGACTGGCTAATCTCACTTAACATAATGTTTTCTAGTTGCATCCATTTCTCAGCAAATAACATGATTTTGTTCTTCTTTATGGCTGAGTAAAATTCCATTGTGTACATATCCCATAGCTTTGAAATCCATTCATCTGTGGATGGACAAATTGGCTGTTTCCATAGTTTGGCATTGTGAATCGTGCAGCTATAAACATAGATATACATGTGTAGGTCTGATAGTTTGGTTTCCATTCTTTTGGGTAGATACCCAGAAGTGGTATTGCTGGATCATATAGTAGGTTCATTCCCATTCATCTGACGATCCTCCATACTGTTTTCCAAAGTGGTTACACTAATTTGCAATCCCACCAACAATGTATTAGGGTTCCCACTTCTCCACACCCTCACGAGCATTTAATGTTCCTGTTTTTTATGATTGCCATTCTGATTGGAGCTAGGCGAAATCTCAAGGTAGTTTTGATTTGCATCTCTCTGATTGCTAATGATGTATAACATTTCCTCATACATTTATTGGCCATTTGTATTTCTTCTTTTGTGAAGTGTCTATTTAGATCCTTTGCCCATTTTTTGATTGGGTTGTTTGTTTTCTTAGCTGTGAGTTTCTTGAGTTCTCTGTATATCCTAGATAATAGACCTCTATCAGAAGAGTAGCTGGCAAAAGTTTTCTTCCATTCTGTGGGCTCTCTGTTGAGGTTCTTGAGTTTCCTTTGCTGCACAGAAGCTCCTCAGTTGAATACAATCCCATGTATTGATCTTCCTTTGAGTTGCTTGTGCTTTTGGGGTCCTGGTGAGGCTATCTTTTTACCATGCTGTTTTTATTACTTTGGCTTTGCAGTAGAGTTTCAAGTCAGGTAGTGTGATACCTCCTGCATGGTTCTTGTTGCTAAGAACTACTTTGGCTATCCTGAGCTTTTTGTTGTTACAAATGAATTTAAGTACTGATTTTTCCGTCTGTGATGAGTGACCTTGGAAATTTCATGGGTATTGCATTTCATCTGTAGATCACTTTTGGGAGGATGGCCACTTTGATGATATTTATTCTGCCTATCCAAGAGCATGGTGGATCTTTCCATCTTCTAAGGTTTTCATCAATTTCTTTTTTCAACTTTTTATAGTTTTCCTTATAGAGGTCTATTACCTCTTTGGTTGGGTTTATCCCTGAGTATTTTATTTTTTGGGGTGCTATTGTGAGTGAAATTGTTTCTGGATTTCTTTTTCAGTGGTTTTATAGTTGACATACAGGAAAGCTTCTGATTTTTTAAGACTGATTTTGTATCCAAACTTTGCTGAATTTGTTGATCAGTTCTAAATTTTTTGGGTGACTTTGTTGAGTCTTCTAAGTATAGTATCATGTCATCTGCAAAAAGGGATAATTTAGTTCTTCTTTCCCTACTTTTACCCCTTTGATTTCCTTCTCTTGCCTTATTGCTCTGGCTAGAGTCTAAAGTACTATATTGAACAGAAGAGGTGATAATGGACATCCTTGTCTTGTTTCTGTTTTTAGTGTGAACTCTTGTAATTTTTCTCCATTTAATATGATGTTGGCTGTGGGCCTATTGTATATTGCCTTTATGATGTTGAGGTACGTTCCTTCTATTCCGATTCTCTGAAGTGCTTTTAGCATGAATGAGTGTTGGATCTTGTTAAATGGTTTTTCAGCATCAATTTAGATGATCATGTGACTTTTGTCTTTGATTCTGTTTATGTCGTGAATTACATGGATTGTTTTTCATATGTTGAACCAGCCTTGCATCCCTGGGATGAACCCTACTTGGTCATGGTGTATAATTTTCTTAATGTAGTTTTGAATGTGCATTGCTAGTATTTTGTTTAGTAGTTTTGCATCTAAGTTCATCAATGATACAGGCTTATAGTTTTCTTTTCTTGAGCTGTCTTTATATAGCTTTGGTATTAATGTGATGTTGGCTTCATAAAATGTGTTTAGGAGGGTCCCGTTTCTTTCTATTTCACGGAATAGTTTGAGGAATATTGGGATTAGCTCTTCTATAAATGTTTTATAAAATTCACTTGGAAAGCCATCTGGCCCTGGGCTTTTGTTTGATGGTAAATTCTTTATTGCTGTTTCTATCTCTTTGATTGCTATTGGTCTATTTAAGTTTTCTATATCTTCATAACTCAATTTAGGAAGGTTATAGGTGTCCAGAAATTTTTCAATTTCTTCTAGATTTTCCATTTTGTTGGAGTATAGTTTTTCAAAATAGATTCTTACTATCCTCTGTATTTCCATACTGTCAGTGGTAATATCACCTTTTTCATCTCTTATTTTGGTAATTTGGGTTGATTCTCTCATTCTTTTGGGTAGGTTGGCCAGTGGTTTATCTATCTTGTTTATTTTTTCAAGAAACCAGCTTTTGGTTTTGTTTCAAAAAAACAGCTTTTGGTTTTGTATTACCTTTTTATTCTCTACTTCATTAATTTCTGCACTGATTTTCATAATTTCCTGTCTTCTACTAGCTTTGGGGTTGGACTCTTCTTGTTTTTCAAGTGCTTTGAGCTGTGTCATTAGGTTATTATTTGGTGATTTTCTGTTCTTTTTATGTGGGCACTCAGTGTTATAAATTTTTCTCTTAGTACTGCCTTCAAGGTGCCCCAGAGGTTTTGATGTGTTGTGTCTCTGTTTTCATTGGTTTCTGGGAATTTTTTAATTTTTCACCTTACTTCTTCTATGACCCTCATTCAGTAATGTGGTGTTCAGTCTCCATGTATTTACATGGTTACTCTGAGTCTTCTTAGAGTTTATTTCTAGTTTCATTCCATTGTGGTCTGAAAAGATGCAGGGAATTATGTTACATTTTTTGATTTTGCCAGTGCTTGCTTTGTGGCCCAGAATGTGGTCTATTTTGGAGAAGGTTCCATGTACAGCTGAAAAAAAATGTGAATTCAACTGTAGTTGGGTGAAAGAGTCTCTATGTGTCTAATAGTTCCATTTGGTTTGTGGTATTCTTTTTTTTTTTTTTTTTTTTTGCAGTACTGGGGATTGAACTCAGGGGCGTTCTACCTCCGAGCTATACCCCCAGCCCTATTTTTTATTCTTTATTTTGAAACCAAGTCTAAGTTGCGGAGGACCTCACTAAGTAGCTGAGGCTGGCCGCGAACCCGGATCCTCCAGTCTCAGCCTCCCGAATGCTGGGATTACAAACGTGTGCCACCACGCCCGGCTGGTTTGTGGTATTCTTTAGGTCTATGGCGTCTCTACTAAACTTTTGTTTAGAAGATTGGTCTAGAGATGTGAGAGGAGTACTGAAGTCTCCCAGTATTAGTGTATTGGGATCTATGTGTGTCTTTATATCATACAGAGTTTGTTTTATGTAGTGGCTGCACCTCTGTTTGGGGCATAGATGTTGATAATTATTATTTCCTCTTGCTGGATTGTTCCTTTTACTAGTAAAAATGACCTTCTTTGCTTTTTCTGATAAGCTTAGGCTTGATGTCTAATTTATATCATGGTTGCTACTCCTGCTTTTCTTTGAGTTCCATTGGCATTGATTACCTTACTCTAGCCATTCACTTTTAGTTTATGGGAACCTTTGCTTGTAAGGTGTGTTTCTTGCAGGCAGCATGTAGATGGATTCTGGGTTTTAATCCATTTTGCCACCATGTGCCTTTTTATTGGGGAGTTGAGACCATTTATATTCAATGTGATTACTGAGAGATGATTTTTAATTCCTAACATTTTGATTTTTGACTTATGTTTTCAGTGATGTTTATTCTTCACTTAGTTGTTTGCTTCCTGGAAATTATTGATTCTCTGGTTCTGACATTTACTTGTTTGTTCTCCTTTGTAGTTAATCTCGTTGAGTATTTTCTATAGTGCTGGTTTGGAAGACAAAAATTCCTTCAGTTTATGTTTGTCATGGAAGGTTTTTATATCCCCTTCAATTTTAAGAGAGAGTTTTGCTGGGTATGAGAATCTTGGCTGCAAGTTACTTTCTTTCAGAGTTTTGAATATGTTACTCCAGCCTCTTCTGGCTTTCATGACTTGATTTGGGAGGTCTAGAGGGATTCTAATTTGTTTGTTTCTAAATGTCACTTGGCTTTTATTTTTGTTGCTTTTAGAATTTTCTCCTTAGCCTCTATATTAATCAATTTGATTCTTATGTGGTGTGTTGAATCTCTTCTTTGATTTTGTCTTGAGGGAGTTCTGTATGCTTCCTGCACCTGTCAACTTCTCTTTCTATGTTTGGAAAATTATCTGATATTACTTCTTTGAAAAGATTGTTTATTCCATAATTTTCAACTTCTATTCCCTCTTCTATGCCTATTATTCTTAGGTTAACTCTTTTAAAGTTGTCCCAGATCTCATCGATTTTTTTTTCTAAATTATGTTCTAGGAGCCGGGTGTGGTGGCGTACACTTATAATCCCAGCATTTGGGAGGCTGAGACTGGAGGATCCGGGTTCGTGGCCAGCCTCAGCTACCTAGTGAGGCACTCCACAA